>JARUHE010313106.1:0-11896 GCA_031471125.1 Archaeomysis grebnitzkii | reverse complement strand
AATTTGATGCAAAAGTACTAAAAAACAAACAAGTTATTAAGAAAATAAAAACTTGAACCTTTTGTTGAATGTCCGGATAACGCAGACGCAGACGACGCAGACGACGAAGACGACGAAAACGACGAAGACGACGCAGACGACGACGACAGAATAGTAACACCTATGTCTTAACTTTGTTTCACTCGCTCGACAATGAAACAGGACAAACAGGATATCAGCAGGATACGTCTAGCAAAGAAGTTTTTTTAGGCTGGTGTGAATTGAGGAAGAGTAACACAGATGTTTATAATGGCAGTGATACTGATGGCAAGTGTCTTGGTTTTAAACATCTAGAATACTAACCCTTTTACCACTAACTAATTAGTAAAATAAAGACTTTAATACATTATATTTAGGTTTTGAAAGCTACCTTTACTGTATCGGACAAGCTGATCCCTCTGGTGTCTAAATAGTTAGAAAAGTGAATATAGATTGAGCAGAGTTATCAGAAATTAAAATGTTAGATTGGTAGATTAACTCTAGTTAACCTATTTTAACCTAAACAGCAAAGAATATATCAGGTTCTAAAGGGTTGTTTGGAATTATTGTTTTAACCTATTTCAACTTTAATAGCAAAAGCATGTCAGGTGTTAAAGTGTTATTTTCAATTGTAATGTTAAACTGTTTACGTGTCAGCGTTAAAAGTTTATTATTGATACTCATAGTTCATAGAAAGGATTATGACTGTGACTTGCGGAGGGAGTGGGGAGGAGAAGATAAAATATACCATATAAGATGTAGAAACAACGTAGTTTATTTCGTTCCTTTAAGCAAACTTTAAGCAATACATGTGTAGAAGAAAGTTGGAGATTGAAGATAATAGAATAAAAGAGCAATATAGACCGTGTGTAGGAAAAAAGAGGATGCCAACAACATGTAAAGAAGAGAGAATGGAGAAAACTGACGTGAAATTAGTATAGAATGCACTGCTAGAAAATATAATGTATATTTTTAACAAAAATAAACACAAAATAAATTTCAACATAACGCAATATATAAAATAAACATAATTAGATAAACTATTATTAAAACCTATTTCATTGCTTAAAAAGATCAATACATTAACCATATTAAAACAAATAAAATATCTAAATACATCTTAAGATAATATCATCGAAAACTAAATACAGTTAAACTTGACTTCGCTTTCATAAACTGTAAACAAAAAGAAAGCTTATCATAAGAAGTCGACATCTTGAGTTTATATATCCAGTGATAGGCCTAAATCCTTAATAACACAAAGGCCAGCACTAAGCAAGGCCTAGATAAGGCCAGTTACGACCAAGACGGAGCGGTCTTTTGTATGGAGCAAAGTTTCGACTCGTTGAAAGCAGATTTGTCTTGTTCGTGAAAAGGCCTTAATCTCGCGGGAGTTCTTTTCACTAAACCTAAAAATAATTTTCTTTCTTTACAAAATATAATAAAAGGATTTATCATTTGTGTGCGTATCCATTTTCCTTATGGATTAGTAGTAGCCATGCTGACGTTTATTTATTTGTATTATTAGTTTTTAAATGTTGTTTAATCAAATACATGTAACATCTTTATCCCGCACATGATTGGTCCTCAATAAGTCAGGTTGTTGCATTTATCAATTGGTGATTGGCCAAGAAATGCATATAGTACTAGGTTTGAAGATTTGTAATAAAACAATAATACTTATACCCTTTATAAAGCGCCGATACTATTCAATGAATACTCTTCAGTGCTTCACATATTTAGGTCATATTATTATTATCCAAATCAAGCAATGTGTACCCTAAGGATATTAAGTTAACATATGGCGTTTCCTTCAAGCCGGAGTAAGCTTATCATATGACGCTTTAAAATAATATAGCCGAGTTCAAACTCTCAACGTAATAGCCTTAGAGCGGACTAGAACCAGTTAAAATGAGATTTGTTTATGCAGCCTTATGCAAACATTTTTAGCAATCAGTAAGTCATTTAAGGAAAACATGTTCGCTCTAACAAACTCAATATTGGATATGTAACCTAAATAAATTGAAAAACTTGAAACAAATTGAACCGAAAAATGACTACCAGTAAAAAAAAGTAAAAAAAACAAACAAAAAAGATACTACTAAGAAGTACTAAAACAAAGAATGAGCTGGTGAAAAGTACTAAAACAAAAAAGAAACAAAAAAAGTACTACTAAGAAGTATTAAAACAAAAAATGAGCTGGTGAAAAGTACTAAAACAAAAAAGAAACAAAAAAGGTACTACTAAAAAGTACTAAAACAAAAAATAAACTGGTGAAAATTACTAAAACAAAAAACAAACAAAAAAAGTACAAGTGAGAAGTACTAAAACAGATAAATCTTAAGCAATGACATAAAACAAAAGAGAAGACGTTAGAGGATCACATGCAATGATTACACAATTGCGTGTCTATAAACTCCGTTGCTGCTTGCAAGAAATTATTTTAAAAATGTTCAAAGCAAACAAACTATTCAATACTTTATATTATTATTAGTATTATTATTTAGTTATTTAAAATACAAGTAACTCTTCAATTATCTGTACAGCACTCTCTCACCATCACATTTATTCATCAATCAGTTAAACTATCTTTGTTACCTTATAAAGCATTTCATTACGTGTAATAGCCCACTCCATACAATTAATTACACGTACGTAAGCTTTCAAAATTATCATAGTTCGAGTATTTGAACTGTAGTTTAATATTTTTTGGAGAAACATGCAACTAATAATATCATGGAACATACATTTTAATACCGTAGATTGATATGAAATATAATTTTGTTATATTATATTTTATAAATATAGTTAACAAATGCATTTCAGCTCAAACATTTCAAACCACTAAAGGTTGATTTACCTGAAAATATTACTGCCCAAAAATAAGAGCGTCCTGCATATAAACATTCTGCAAATATATAGTTTTTAATTATTTTTGTTGGTTACTTTAAAGCAATGAAATATAAGTTAGGATATTATGAATGTTCCTGTTTTATAATAATAATAATAATATTTCGAACCTAACCGATCTCTGCCCCGCGTCACATACCAACCTTAATATTACTACCCACATCAATTGATGTGTACCCTAAGGATATGCAACCGACATATGGCGCGTCCTCCAAGCCGTGGTAAGGTTAGCATGTGAGATTTCAAGGGAATACAGCCACGTTCAATTTCCAATAAATTAGCCTTAGAGCGAACTCAAACTGGTGCCAATGAGATTTGCTTATGCAACATTAATCTCCAGGCAGCATTCGTATCCACTCGGCCACCATCTCTCAACTAATAATTGAATAATAAGTGTTCATTTGACGAGGACTTTTACTTCTTGATTAATACTACATCAATATCAAAGACATAACTAAAAAACTTTCTTTAACATAATATTCGAGAATTTACATTAAGATGTATACCAAAAATAAAATTGAACGAAACGTGAAATTAAATTTTAAATTAACAATAATAATGTTTATTTTGTAAAAACAGTTTAGAATACAATATCTTAATGTTAATAATAACTTATAACATTGATGGGTGAATTAAAATAGGTTACAACTTGGTTATGATTATCTACAAAGGTAGAACATCTGTTAAAATAATTTACAGGTTTTTCAGCTGTAAAACTAAAATAGAATTAATTCATGATTTTATCGTCCAAAAATATATAACTTTGATATGCCATTTAACTATTAACGAACACCAATTTTTATATCAGAATAGCGACTCAATATAAACTAAATTTGAATTTCACTGAAATTGTGAATTGAAATTACATTTGGAGCTGCACAATAGTTTTGTTGATCCAAAACTTCAAAATTTAAATTAACTCGACTGTGTCTGTTGACGCAAACGGTGGATCGAATTAACTTTGATCCAAAAATACTTTCAAGTTTCCCTTATTCCTGAAACAATTACAATTTTTAACAGACCGTTTGAAATTGTATTTGTCTTGCAGAATGAACCTAACTTTAAAGATATTCACCTAAAAAAAACTTGTTAAGAACATCATACCATTCATATTTGTATTTAACATGAGGTGGTAATGAATCAGGTAACAGATGCAAAGCACACTTACCACCTGAAAAACAGCACAGCGGTAATTCATCTAAGGAATACCAGGCATAATTATCCTACCGTCGCCGATTGGACATATTTTGAATTTTCAACAAAAATTTACCGTTAACAAGAGTTTCATATGGTGAAAATGTTTGCTACTCAAAGCAAATGCCTTCCAACAATAATTAGAAAATAAATGGTATCCTGAAACAATTAGAATGCAAATTATAAAACATACTATCCCCCAACAATTATAAAACAAATACTATCCGACAACAATTAGAAAACAAATGCTACCCCATAAAAGTTATAAAACAAATCCTTTCCCACAACAATTAGAAAAAAAAATGTTTTTCCACAACAATTAAAAAACAAATGGTATCCCGCAACAATTAGAAAACAAATGGTATACAACACAGTTAGAAAATAAATGCTTTCTCACAACAATTAGAAAGCAAATGGTATCCCACAACGATTAGAAAACAAATGGTATACAACAACAGTTAGAAAAGAAATGCTTTCCCACAACAATTAGAAAGCAAATGCTACCCCACAATAGTTAGAATACAATTACTTTCCACAACAATTAAAAACAAATGGTACTCCACTACAATTAGATAAAAACACTTTCTCCCATAAATTAGAAACCAAGTTTTAACCCACATCAATTAGAAAACGAATACTTTCCCACAACAATTATAGAACAAATACTATCCCACAACAATTATAAAACAAATACTATCCCACAACAATTATGAAATAAATACTATCTAAGAACAATTAGAAAGCAAATGCTATTCCACAACATTTAGAAAACAAATACTATCCCATAATAATTAGAATATAAGTAATTTCTCACAACAATTAGAAGACACATGCTTTCTCCTAACAATTAAAAAGCAAATTGTAGCCCAAAACAATTAGAAAAAAATACTATCCCCCCAACAATTAGAAAACAAAAACTATCCGAGAACAATTATAAAACAAATTCTATCTCACAACATTTAGAAAACAAATCCTTTCCCACTACAATTAGAAAACAAATGATTTCTCACAAAAATTATAAAACAAATGTTTTCCCATAACAATTACAAAAGAAATGCTTTCCCACAACAATTAAAAAGCAAATAGTAGCCCACATCAATTAAAACGAAAAGTAAATCTCACAATAAATAAAAGAAAATTATATCCCACTACAGTTAGAAAACACATGCCTTCCAACAAGAATTATAAAATAAATTGTATCCCGTCACAATTAGAAAGCAAATGCTATCCCACAACAATTAGAAAACGAATACTTTCCCACAACAACTATAAAACAAATACTATCCGACAAAAATTATTAAACAAGTACTATTCGACAACAATTAGAAAGCAAATGCTACACCTTAACAGTGATAAAACAAATCCTTTCTCAGAACAATTAGAAAGCAAATGGTACCACACAACAAAATAAAAAACAAATGGTATACAACAACAGTTAGAAAAGTAATGCTTTCTCACAACAATTAGAAAGCAAATGCTATCCCACAACGTTTAGAAAACAAATCCTACCCCACAATAGTTAGAACACAAATACTTTTCCACAACAATTTAAAATAAATGGTACTCCACAACAATTAGAAATCAAAAAATATCTGACAACAATTAGAAAACAAATGATACCCCACAACAGTTAGAAAACACATTTTTTCACACAGCAATTAGAAAATACACGCTTTATCCTAACAACTAGAAAGCGAATGATATTCCACAACATTTATATAAACAAATACTATCTGTCAATAATTATAAAACAAATGCTACCTCACAACAAATCCTTTCCCACAACAATTAGAAAACAAATCCTTTCCCACAACAATTAGAAAACACATGTTTTCTCCTAACAATTAGAAAGCAAATTGTATCCCAAAACAATTAGAAAACAAATACTATCCAACATCAATTAGAAAAAAATACTATTCGAGAACACTTAAAAAAACAAATGCTATCCTACAACAGTTAGAAAAAAATCCGTTCCCACAACAAATATAAAACAAATGCTTTCTACTAACAATTAGAAAGCAAATGATATTCCCCAATATTTAGAAAACAAATACTGTCTCACAATAATTAGAAGGCAAGTGCTACCCCACAATAGTTAGAATATAAGTACTTTCCCACTACAATTAGAAAATACATGCTTTCTCCCAAAAATTAGAAAACAAATTGTATCCCACAACATTTAGAAAACAAAAAATATCCGAAATTAATTAGAAAAAAATGCTATTCCACAACAGTTAGAAAATAAATCCTTTCCCAAAACAATTAGAAAACAAAAACTATCCGGGAGCAATTAGAAAACGAATGCTTTCCCACAACAGTTAGAAAACAAATTTTTTCCCGCAACAATTAGAAAACAAAAATTATCCGAGAACAATTAGCAAACAAATGCTTTCCCACAACAGTTAAAAAAACAAATAATATTCCACATCAATCAGAAGACAAATGAAACCACAATGAAAAATAGTCCTGGCAGTTGCTATGCGAGATAAAGATGAAGAACCATCTTTAATAACGAAAACAAGGTTTGAAAGAAGCTCTTTCTTGCGGCAAATTTAAACAATTATGAAAACGAAACTAATAAATATGAATTTAAATGAGTTTCAATGCACAATGTAATAAAGGAAAACTTTATTTCCCTTTAACAAAAAGTTCTTTGCAAGATTTCATAGAAGATGAACAAACAGAAACCGTATTAGATGAATAGAGGCTTCCTTTCAAACATCATCCTCGTAAAATTGTCATTATGCTTTCGTTGAAAACATTAATTATTTTTATGCAATTATATTACTGTACCTGATTTAAAAGGGAATAAACTCGCTTTTCCCCTTTAATTTATTTATTTTCATGTAATGTTTTATGAGCTTGACGTTATTTGATGTTTGCACAAAACAGTTTCTTATAGATATCTTATAGCCAGGTTAATGAACGAGGTAATAGTTTTTTGGTTTAGTAAGATACAAACAAGTGAACTAATTCTGATAGTTGGTCTACAACTTCAAGAAAGGGAGAAGATTTTTAAATATGTACAAACACTGTTATTAATTTTGGTTTTAGAATAACCTTCTGTTACCCTACATCACCAGATTAATTGGTGTCACAAGACCAATAATACATTGAGATTAACATTTAAAATAACTTAATAAGTGTGACCCAATCAGCAAAATAGACGTTATTGCTTTGATGATCACATTTTGTCAACTGTAAATAAGGGGAATTTTTCAAATATTAAATAGAAAACGGAAAAAGTAGGGATAACTGTCTCATCTATCATCCTCTATTAATTTTCGTGGATGTTACAATTACATCTTAATAGGCGAGCTTCGCTATAAGTTATACCGTTATATGTTTTATTTTGTTTTAAAACACGTTCTCATAATGATTATTATCAACATGGCATAAACATATTGTAACCACGTATATCAACTTTTTAGTATTTAGCTTGCAGTACAAATTAATTTAACATCCCAATTAGGAAGGCATGTTTTGTTAATTTTTTTTTAATTTAAGTTGAATTATTATAAGTACATAATCAAGTTTTTACATTAGTTAAAAAATGTGGTGCTAAATCATACTTATTAGACTTCAATTGTGGTTGCTTGAGTATAGGGTGAACATTTTGAAGACAAGTAATGGCAGACATGTTTGTTTGCTGATACACAACAAGTGAGTAATTTGGTAAACGAAAATAAAATTGTTTTGTCAAATCGGAGTTATATTAACTTACACTAGCGACAAAACAACACAAAAAATAATCCATTTAACTAAGGATCAAGACCAACAAACAAACATTGCTGAAAACAAAAATATCAAATGTTTACAAATTTATAAACTATGTAAAATGTAAAAAATACATACCCTAATAGATTTTTTAAGAAAAATAGTGTTCGAGGTAATTATGCAAACAATGGTTATAGATTATATTAGCTGCTGAAACCAGAAGTTATTCAGCACGACTATGTTAAATTAAGTTAGCTACTGATATCCGAGGTTTTTCAGCACTACTATCTTAGGTTATCTTAGCTGCTGAAATCAGAGGTTGTACGTATCCCTAGATTAGATTACATTAGCTGCTGAAACACGAAGTTGTTCAGCACGACTAGGTTAGATTAAGTTTTCTGCTGAAATCAGAGGTTGTGCACACCCCTAGGTTAGATTATATTAGCTGCTGAAACCAAAAGTTATTTAGCACGACTAGGTTAGATTAAGTTAGCTACCGGTTCAGCACCGGTAGGTTAGGTTAAGTACTGCAATCGGAAGTTATGCAATAAATAATACATATAGTACTGATCTTAACCATCATGATAGGTCAATAGTTCTGGTTTACAAATAAAGTAAGCTTTAATGGCTTATACGGGGTTGTTTAAAGAAAACACGGTTTTTAAACAGATATGCTGTTTATACTAGATATAATTTATTTCTTATTTGATAACTATTCATAAATAATAAATATAAAAGTTTGGTTTATATCATCATTATCAAATGCTCAACAATTAATTTTGACATATGAGCTTTAAAAAAAAGAAATTCCAATAAAACATTTTTATATTCCTTCCAATTTACATTTACTTTTCAAATAAAACTAAATGACATTATAGACAGGTATCGTCAAGCTAAAAAAATTCGTTCCTGACAAATTAAATTAAATTGCAAAAACAATCCAATATCGATTTAAATTTAATAAAACTTGAATCTTAAGATGAAATGGATTACAATTAAAAAACTAAAATCTCTTCCAATAAATTGATGAATTCTTGCAGCAAAGAAGCAACAAAAATGTAGTTCATCAAATGAAGAAGAACTGGAGAATTGCATATTTTTAATTACACTTCAATGAAATTCCACACAATGAAATGCTACTTTAAACTGCCAATTTACTTTTTTATTGACCCATCACAGAACTTGCCAAAAAAGTATCTTATTGTCGTTTAAAAATGTGTTTGTTTAACACGTTTATCAAATTCTACTTATTTCAAACTGGCTGCAGTTTTAATGATTTATTGCAGCAATTTTAGCAAGTATTCAGTGTTAATGTACTTATTGCGGACTGTTTTTTGTTACATTCATTTCTTTTCCTTCGTTAGTTGTAATAAATAAGAATTTAAACACTGAATTAATGTGCTGATTCTCTCAACCATGAAGGTACCTCATGCTGCACATACTTTTTTAGATCCGTGCATTAATGCGGTATGACTCTATCTAGGGTAATGCATAATTAAATGTATTTATAAAAACTTTTGTTCCATTAAAAACAGAACTTAAAAACTAATTACTTATGTTCCGAGATGCATGTGTGTTCAAAGATTGTTAGCTATGGGTTAAATGTTGGACATTTAATTGAAATACGAGCATTGATAAACAACCCATTCGCAATGCAAATGATAGAACAGTAAGTACAAAACTCAACTTTCTTTTATTTCATTTAAAATTCGATGTATTTTTTGAAATACCAAAAGTAAATTAATAGGTCAAAGGATAAACTCAAGACATTTTGTCAAATTTAAGCAACAATGCAATTACAAAAAAAAGTTAAAATACTTTTACGAACAATTATACACAAAGGAAAAATAAAATCAGTGTTATCGAGACTCCAAAAATCTAAGATATTACTAGATATACTCCGAGAGAATGGTTTTATATTTAATGATTCGATATAAAAGTACATTAACGAGCACAGAACAATATATAAAATGAGACCATTACTTAATTTTAAGTTTTATTGGTAATGAAAAAGATTTTAAGCTTTCATAAAGACAGGTCGAAAACGGAAATTTTGTTGGTTGATTTACTATGTAAATATTTTAACGATTATTATACCAAATTGAAATTGCAAACTTTATTTCAGAAATTAATTTTGTAGGGTTAACAATTTTATGGTTTACATAACTATACTATCTATAATGCAAATATATTGTTGCTTGTGGTTTTTTATTATGTTTATAACACACTCTAATAAAAATAAAACATAAATTAAACCACAAAAGACATTAAATAATTATAGGCTATAATAAATACATAATAGGTTTAAACTGGTCTTTATACGCGACCTAACCTCACCTGAACTGTTTGAAAATATTTACTGGCAAATCAAACCGTATCTTTAAAAAAATGTTTATCTAAATAAAAAAAAACTGTGGATGCTCAAACAAATCAGGCTTATTGCATGCTTATAGTTAAAAACTAACAGCTTTCAATTACAAATATAAAAATAGGCCTACTACAGTATTGAAATATTCGAATTGTCAAAATTCTATTAATTTGCTTTATAAATATTTTTTTATCTGAAGTAGGTAAGTGTGTAAGTTGTTTTTCATCCGACTGTACCTTGTTCCAGCAAAAAAATTCCACCAGTTTAATAAAACCAAAACTGGCCACAAGTTAACAACCGCGCATGCGCAATATCCATAAGTTATTCATCGTTAATAGAGTGATACTACGGCACCGTTAATGTAATTTATTCGGAGGATGTTGAGCCGTAATTTATTCATGAAGTTTGGCAATGTCTTAATTTGTATTATGAATTATAACTATGATTATTAAGCCACATATAGTCCTTATAGTCTAGCAGAAGCAGATACGAATACATCACACGCAATAAGGATTGTTTCAATAGTAACTGTAATGTAATTTAGTTCTTATGACAATAAGAATAAGATGGTTATACTGCTGTCAAAAGCATTGTTTCGCTTCACTGTTTCTCGTTTGCCAGCGAAGATGAGCAACGTTGGGTCTGGTCAACATTTGATGGGTGGCTGCATAGCAACTTCAGATGCTGTGAATGGGACTTGATCTTCAACTTTGTCCATTGAAACTTAACTCCACAAAAAATAATTGTTCCCTTTTTTGAAGGATCGTTATCTTATCTGTTTTTAATTAACACCTGGAGGCTTAACAAGAAACTCAGTATGTCAACGTTTGCTTCAATTTTTGTTTCTTATGAAAGCAACAAGTCAAGTTTCACAGGGTTAAATTAATTTAATTCTATTTTAATTTCTTGTTTTGACCTATGTTCTTATCTCTATCTAGTCATATTTTGAGTGTCATCTTTCCCAGTAATTAGATCTAAGATAATGTATAAATATTTAGCCTAATGGTAACCATTTTAACCTTATAGATAACGAGCATAGTACATATATACGTGTAATTAAATGGTATAGCTTTTTATTTCTTCATTGGTAATGTTTAAACAAAAATATTTGTATACATGAATATACTTGTTGATGTTGGAAGTAAAGAAGTTTTATAACTATCAGCCAAATACTGTATGTGACTAGTATCAAATGATTGCTTTAGTAGGACAAATATTTACATTGTTGAAGAGAAGCCATGGTGAATGATGGTAAATTCATTTAGGTTATGTGTGTTGTGAAACTAAACAAGATAACTTTTTCTATTAAAACCTAAATTAGTAAAATCTAAGAACTAATGTTTTTTTAAAATGTTTTACAATATAAGAAATATTTTATTGTGATGAATATAATTTAATGTAATATACAGTAGTATACTATAATATAATACAATATAAGGACAAAGTGTATATGCCTTAGACTATGCAATGGGCTTTTGTTTTGAAAATTACTTTGCAAAAAACTTCAATATAAATCTATTGTTTATATACCTATAGTAAACTAAAACAATATTGTAGTATTATACCTATGTATTATCTAAGATTTGAATGAACTATGGTTATAGTATTATACCTATATGTAAATTAAAGCAATATCATAGTGTGTGTGTGTGTGTGTGTGTGTGTGTGTGTGTGTGTGTGTGTGTGTGT
>JARUHE010313095.1:0-11897 GCA_031471125.1 Archaeomysis grebnitzkii | reverse complement strand
TCAGCTACAAAACGTTTTGTTTTAACTCTTAAACAACTATCAAACCTTTCATGTTTCAGGATGCCATCAGTACGAAACGCTTCGACACGCAAGACGAGTAGACGAAACGTACACCACAATACCTTCAAAACATGATGCACGCACCACCTTCACGAACGGCACCTCGACTTTCTCAAACAACAATGATGCCCCCAATCACACCTATTCAAACGGGGAGGTGCGCAACCACACGGGACACAATGGAAACGTAGTCAGTAACAGTGAACAAAACAGTAGGATTCCATACAACATTGCGCAGCGTCCACGGATGCCTCCCCCTCAACCCCCTTCTTCGGGGGCCAGACCTAACAACCCTTCAGTGGTTACAATAAATGGTGTGAAAGTGAACACGAGTTAATGGCATACTCGATTAACATTTTATTATGCTGACTTTTGAATACAAAGAATTCGATTCTTCTATAAATAGTGAAAAATCTATTACAATTAATATTTAATCTGTGATAATATATTATTTTTAATTTAAATTTCAAACAATTATTAATATTTTTATAAACTTGTAAATAATTATTCTGTGAAAGTGAATTCACAAAATCAAAACTAGTTCATTAACTCATAGTATGTTTCTCAAAACCTAAACAAGGTTTTGTTGAGAAGACAATTTCATGTTAAGGTCACAATGGGAAAGATGTGGTAAGCGTTGGAGAACCATTATTTTGAAATCCATCAATTAAAGATAGCGTTACAGCCCAATATTGGATCTTGCCCAAGTCCAATACTAATGTGTATCACAACTATTAGTATGAGTGATGTTTATTGTCGAGCGTTTGAATATGTAAACCATTTGTTATACTCTTAACATCTCTCAACTTTGTTGAGTGCTGAATATCCACAGGGTACAGCGTCAGGTACAGGCCCATTTATTTATATATTCATTCTCAACGTTGTTGAAGTTTGTCTAGTTTAGAATTATATTCAGTTTCCAATATGTTTATTATATTTGCTATGCTCTGGTGTGTTTTTATTGTATCTATGCCATTCAAAAGTAATGTTTAAGTAATAAATATCACACTTATTAGTATTAGGAATACATATTGTTAAACAGGTGAATAATAAAACAACTTTATATGGTCTGGTTATCCATCTCTCGATTCAGAATGAACTTTAATTCAGTATTTTTATTAATCTGCGTCAATCAAAGTTTGTTATAGTTTCATTCCAATTGCTATCATTCAAGTATGTTGTTAAAATCTAAAAGCTTAGCTGGATAGTTTTTTTATTTTGAAACCAATGCAAAAACTTGATAATATGAACTAATACAAGAATTTTATTATAGATTATTTGTTTAGGATAAGTAATGAATGAAACTATATAAAACAAAGACATAATGTGATAAAAATACATGAAAACTTCCACTTAGTTTTTAAGTTAGAATAAGAAATGGTAATTCCTATAACTTTATAAAACTCATTAAAACTGGTTTAATAGATTAATGTAAAGCATATTTCCATAATTTTTCTTCAAATTGTGTTTAAGTTTATGATTGATTTGCATTTCCATTGTTATCATTCAAGTATGTTATAGAAAATTAAGCCTAACTAAATAAATTCTTTTTGACACCAATGAAAATTGCTGAAATATTAATTGAAACCAAATATTAAAACTAATTCAAAAACCTTTTGTTTCACACCTAAGTAATGGTTAAACAAAACATGTTATGTTTAAACCTTTAAGACAGGAATAATTATTTGCATAAGGACTGAAGTACGATTAAATTTACTTTGAGTTGTGACAAATTCTTTATTATTGGCAAAAACGAAAAGAAATACTTTTTCGAATATGATGAAAACAATTTTAAAACATTCTTTTAGAAAATCGAAAATGTTGAACAAGATTAGATATGGGTTTATTAATTAAAAAATATTTAATTTGTAAAAGAACTGAAATATTCATTCATAAAAATGAAACACATCATAAGAATAGGATCTAGTTTGAAAGATGATTGTTTTTGTTATATTATTTCTGAACAGAGATTGAACAAAAAAATTATGTTAATTCATACTTAAGTTGAAATTAAAATGAAGAACCTGTTTGAAAAATTAGTATTTAATTAAAATAATTAAGTACATGAATGAAAAAAAAAAATTTTCATAACATAAGAATGTTAGATAAAAATTATCCAAACATAAAAATAAGAAAAAGGCTGAAATATAACAGATCTGTTTTGTTATAATACATATTAATACAAAAAATGCAAAGAAGCTGAAAAATGCATAACTGGCTATATCATTTTTTTTCAAAGAAAACTAAATATTCAACGAAATATAATATCTTGGAAAATAATTTGCCCAACTAATACTTATGAAAACTCGTTTTTTTTCACTGAGTAGAGATTGAACAAACAATGATACTAATTCATACTTATGTTGAACTTACAATGTAGAAGAACCTATATTTATATAAAATTAATTAAGCAGCTGCATGAAAAAAGCAAACGGTAATAACATAAAAGTTTTATACAAGAAAAAATCAATTAAAGAAAATGATTGAAATATTAATGAACAATTCTATTATAATACATATTAATACAAAAAATGCAAAGTAAATTGAAAAAATCATAATTGTCTATATAATTTTTTTTAAAGAAAACTAAATATTCAACGAAATCTCTATTTCACTAAAATTACCGGTAAGTTATCAAGTTGTTAAAGAACTGAAATACTCATTCATAAAAATGAAACATATTAAAAGAATAAAATATAGTTTGAAAGATGATTGTTTCTGTTAAATTATTTCTAAACAGAGATTGAACAAAAAATTGTATTAATTCATAATAAAGTTGAAATTAAAATTAAGAACCTGAGCAGAGATTGAACAAATAATGATATTTATTCATACTCATGTTGAACTTACAATATTTGTATAAAGTTATTCAGCAGATGCATGAAAAAAAGCAAACGGTCATAACATAAACGTTTTATACCAGCAAAATTCAATTAAAGAAAATGGTTGAAATATAAATGAGCAATTCTATTGTTATACATATTAATACAAAAAAAGGCAAAGTAAGTTGAAAAAATCATAATTGTCTATATTATGTTTTTAAAAGAAAATTAAATATTCAACGAGATATATATCTTGGAAGATAATTTGCCTAACTAATAGTTATGAAAACTTGGTTCTATTTCACTAAACTTACAGGTAAGTCATTAATTTGTAAAAGAACTGAAATATTAATTCATAAAAATGAAACACATCAGAAGAATAAAATCTAGTTTGAAAGATGATTGCTTCTATTATATTATTTCTGAGTCAAGATTGAACAAAAATTGATATTAATTCATACTTACAATGTAGAAGAATCTATTTGAAAAACTATCATTTAATTAAAATAATTAAGTAGCTGCAAGAAAAAGCAAACGGTCATAACATAAAAAATTTAGAAAAAAGTTATCCAAACAAAAACAGTGAAGAAAAAAATATAGCAGATCTATTTTGTTATAATACAAATTAATACAAAAAATGCATAAAAGTTGAAAGTTCATAATTGTCTATATCATTTGTTTAAAGAAAATTAAATATTTAACTTATTATATATCTTGAAAAATAGTTTGACTAAATAATAGTTATGAAAACTTGGTTCTGTTTCACTAAAATTACAGGTAAGTCATTAATTTGTAAAAGAACTGAAATATTAATTCAGAAAAATGAAACACATCAGAAGAATCAAATCTAGTTTGAAAGATGATTATTTCTATTTTATTATTTCTGAAGATTGAACAAAAAAAAACATGTTAATTCATACTAAGTTGAAATTAAAATGAAGAAGAATCTGTTTCAAAAATGAATATTTAATTAAAATAATTAAGTAACATAAAAGTTGTATACAAACAAAAATGAATTGAAAAAAGGGTGGAATATAACTGAGCATTTCTATTATAATACATATTAATACAAAAAATGCAAAATACGTTGAAAAAATCGTAATTGTCTATATTACGTTTTTTAAAGAAAATTAAATACTCAACGAAATATATATCTTGGAAGATAATGTGCCTAATAGTTATGAAAACTTGGTTCTATTTCACTAAAATTACAGGTAAGTTATTAATTTGTTAAAGAACTGAAATACTCATTCATAAAAATGGAACATATCAGAAGAATCAAATCTAGTTTGAAAGATGATTGCTTCTGTAAATTATTTCTGAGTTGGAGATTGAACAAAAAAATTATTTCAATTCATACTCAAGTTGAAATTAAAATGAAGAACCTGAGTAGAGATTGAACAAATAATGATATTTATTCATACTCATCTTGAGCTTACAATGTAGAAGAACCTATATTTATTATTTAAATACAATAATTAAGTAGATGCATGAAAAAAGCAAACGGTCATAACATAAAAGTTTTATACAAGCAAAAATCAATTAAAGAAAATGATTGAAATATAAATGAGCAGTTCTATTATAATACATATTAATACAAAAAAGGCAAAATAAGTTGAAAAAATCATAATTGTCTTTATAATTTTTTTTAAAGAAAACTAAATATTCAACGAAATATAATTTGCCCAACTAATAGTTATGAAAACTTGGTTTTATTTCAGTGAGTAGAGATTGAACAAATAATGATATTTATTCATACTCATGTTGAACTTACAATGTAGAAGAACCTATATTTATTATTTGAATAACATTATTCAGTAGATGCATGAAAAAAGCAAATGGTCATAGCATAAAAGTTTTATACAAGCAAAAATCAATTAAAGAAAATGGTTGAAATATAAATAAGTAATTATATTATAATACATATTAATACAAACGATTCAAAAAAGTTGAAAGATTCATAACTGTCTATATAATTGTTTTCAAAGAAAACTAAACATTCAACAAAATATATATCTTGGAAGATAATGTGCCTAACTAATAGTTATGAAAACTTGGTTCTATTTCACTAAAATTGCAGGTAAGTTATTAATTTGTTAAAGAACTGAAATACTCATTAATAAAAACGAAACATCAAAAGAATAAAATATAGTTTGAAAGATGATTGTTTCTGTTATATTATTTCTGAACAGAGATTGAACAAAAAAATTATGTTAATTCATATGCAAGTTGAAATTAAAATGAAGAAGAACCTGTTTCAAAAATGAATATTCAATTAAAATAATTAAGTTACATAAAAGTTGTATACAAACAAAAATGAATTGAAAACAAGGGTGAAATATAACTGAGCAATTCTATTTTAATACATATTAATACAAAAAATGCAAAATAAGTTGAAAAAATCATAATTGTCCATATAATGTAAAAAAAATTATAAATTTAACAAAATATATATCTTCGAAAATAATTTGTCCAACTAGTAGGTATGAAAACTTGGTTCTATTTCACTAAAATTGCAGGTAAGTTGTTAATTTGTAAAAAAACTGAAATACTCATTCATAAAAATGAAACATATCAAAAGAATAAAATATAGTTCGAAAGATGATTGTTTCTGTTATATTCTTTCTGAGTGAAGATTGAAAAAAATTGATATTAATTCATACTTACAATGTATAAGAACCTATTTGAACAACTATTATTTAATTAAATTAATTAAGCACATGAATGAAAAAATCAAACAGTCATAACATAATAACTTTAGAAAAAATTACCCAAACAAAAAAATGAAGAAGAAGGCTTAAATATAACAGATCTATTTTGTTATAATACATATTAATACAAAAAATGCAAGAAAGCTGAAAATTTATAACTGTATATAAATTTTTTCAAAGAAAACCAAATATTCAACGAAATATATATCTTGGAAGACAATGTGCCTAACTAAGAGTTATGAAAACTTGGTTCTATTTCACTAAAATTGCAGTTAAGTTATTAATTTGTAAAAGAACTAAAATATTCATTCATAAAAATGAAACAATTCAGAAACAATAAAATATAGTTTGAAAGATGATTGTTTCTGTTATATTGTTTCTGAACAGAGATTGAACAAAAAAATTATGTTAATTCATACTTAAGTTGAAATTAAAATGAAGAACCTTTTGGAAAAATTTGTGTTTAATTAAAATAATCAAGTAAAATAAAAGTTGTATACAAACAAAAATGAATTGAAAACAAGGGTGAACTATAACTGAGCAATTGTATTATATTACATATTAATACAAAAAATGCAAAATAAGTTGAAAAAATCATAATTGTCCATATATTTTTTTTTAAATTATAAATTTAACATAATATATATCTTGGAAAATAATTTGCCTAACTAATAGTTATGAAAACTTGGTTCTATTTCCCTAAAATTACAGGTAAGTTATTAATATGTGAAAAAAACTGAAATACTCATTCATAAAAATGAAAAACATTAGAAGAATAAAATCTAGTTTGAAAGATGATTGTTTCTGTAATAGTATTTCGGAGTAGAGACTGAACAAAAATTTATATTAATTCATAGTCATGTTGAAATTGCTATGAAGAAAAAACTTATTTGAAAAATGATTTATAATTACAGTATTTGATTCTCAAGTCTAACTTTCTCCACTCTTCTCTAACATTCACATATCGTTGGTCAGTCATTTCTCTCTGCGATCACTTTTCATACACTGAAAACACTTGACTAATTTCCTATCGCTAAAATAGTCGAAATTGACATAAGCAAATTGACTAACCTTTGCTAACAACGCACAATTTTTTGTTCATTCAATAAAGTTTCTTGTAATTCAATCAAAAATGTATCACATTGCTACAATTTGATACGATTTTTTTTAATTAGGTCAATAAAAGGCTTAAATAATAAAACCATTGACATAAATAAAATGGACTGGCTATTTTCGAAGCCGAAACGCCGTCATATTGTAGTTACGAACTTTAAATTAACTGCATCGGGTAGAAGATGCTCTTTCATGTATAATATAGTTTGTTTCCATAGAATGGGTCAAATTGTAATTAAAAAATGTATATAATGTAAATTTTGATGTTATACCAAAGAATAGAGCATTACATTTTCTATTACTTATGAAACGTTAATCTTTCATAAGTTGATGTTGGTTTCCATGTATTATGGCAATTACAAGCAACACAACGAGGCATATTAATCACTTATAAAAATTTTCTACGATTATCAATGTAAATTTTCCTGTTTGTTTACGTTTGTTTGTAACTCCAGGATGGCCGATATGACAGGTAGCGCCACCTACACAGCGGTAATGTGACAGAAATAATTTTAGACAAAATAATACAGCGTGACCAGTCCATTATATATAGATCAGTGACTTAAACATAGTATAGTCCACCTAAATGTATTGTTTTATGTTCGGTAATTTACGGTTAAAAATAAAAAGAGAAGATAATAACATTTCAATATTATTTTCAATCATATAAGCACTAAACAATAATAATCATTAACATAGCATTTTATAAACTCAAACATTTTATAATGTTTGTTCCCTAATAATTTTTTTTTTCATTTTATAAATACTGCAAAGTTAGCTCAATATTAACCTTTAGAATTATTCCAAGCATGCTGACCAAATGTGAGATTAACAATAAACATTAACTTGCTAATTTCTAAAAAATACGTATCTATGTTATGTAGAGGTTGATATTTTTACATTAATGTATAAATACAAATCAAGTAAAAAGTGATCCATAATTTAATTATTGAAATGATGATCTCCCGACCAGTTGTGTTGAAACGTTTTATGGGTTTAAAACGTTTAAAGATGGACATCACAGCAAAGCAAAACAGTGGATGCACCAACTAGAAGTTGTCATTGAAACTATGGCAATATTTCCCCATTCACTTCAAATAGGACCTCCCATTCAAAAACACGAAACACAATACACATTTGAGATTTGAATTACGTAAAAAAATAACATTAATGATTGTGTTTGTTGTTCAATTTGGACAAATCCAGATAGATATGGATTGAAGCGCTGTTCCCAAATGTATTTTTAAATGTTTTATTTTCATTACGTTTAGTTTCATAATAATTAATAATATATGTGGATATGTGACTGTTTGTTAACGTTTGGTGGACTTGGAAATTCGAAACGTATTACCTTTAATGAGTTCGACTAAAATATTTAAACGTGGTTTAATGATTTATTTTTCTAATTCATT
Source organism: Archaeomysis grebnitzkii (assembly GCA_031471125.1). Lineage (NCBI taxonomy): Eukaryota > Metazoa > Arthropoda > Malacostraca > Mysida > Mysidae > Archaeomysis > Archaeomysis grebnitzkii. The sequence goes on along the minus strand of JARUHE010313095.1, from coordinate 3,779 downwards.
TGAAACAGTTAAATACCTAACTAAATTGTAACGTTTTGTCAAGCAAGTTTGAGAAAATAAAGCATAATACAACTATTTAGTTCGATCCAAATAATTGAAAAGCAGTACTTGTTTGTTAGTTCTCAGAGTTTACTTCCACTGATAAACTGGAAAATCAGTTTTTTTTTTAAAATTTAAAACAAGAAATTAATCAATTTTTAATGTATTAAACAGTACACAAACAAAATATATCAAAAATACATCTGGTAGAACAATGTTTTCCCGAATAACCCAGATTGAGCAGCATATGAACCAAAAAATATGTCCCAGACAGCAACACAATCTGTTTTTGCTATGGCGTGCCAGTTCACTGGTTAACTTTTACTTTTACTCTGGTAAACAGAGCTACTCCGGGTCTAAATATATATACAGTATATATATTTTCATAGTATAAAATGTGCAACAAAAAATAAGAATTTATTCTTCTTTTCATATTTGAAAAATGTTCGATTCTTGTGCCACCGATGGTACATATATGTATTTACAATATAAATGATTAAACTATATCTATAGCACCTATAGTGAAGAACATATACGTTTTTATTACTATTATAGACAATCTGTCAAACTTCTTATGATAATGATTGCATATTAAACAATTTTTAATAAAAAAACTTAACTTTTATTAAAAAAAACATAATTTTTGTTCAAGACGTAGCACTTTTTCTGCATTTTTTATTTTTATTACAATTCTTTTTTCTTTTTTTTTCATTTGTGAACATACCACTTTTGACCTTAAAGTTTTATAATTTTCTTATCTTGTGTAAAAAATTAAACTCTGCTATTAAGTACTATATGCCGAAGTTGAATGTTTTTTTTTTCATAACTACAAGAAAAAGTTTATGTACCTAATTAAAAATCTAATGTTACTTTTTGATTATCTAAATATTATTTTTCTAGCGAGCCAAAACTGATCCATTCCAGATTTTTTTGTTGTTGTATGGGTTGTTATCCAGTTTTCTTACAATAAAAAATAGATAAATTGTTTTAAAATATAATGATTTCAAAATATGAAAATTGTACAATTGAATAAATAATATTAATATCAAATAATAATAAGACCAAACATTAATGTATGAAAATAGTACACTTTCTAACAGTTAAAACTAAAGTGTATTCACATCAACTAAAGATACAGACAAGTAAAAAGTAACTTGTATTTGCCTTCAATGAAATCATTGCACCTTCAATAAGGCCAGTCTTGTGGAATTAATTTCTACTTTCAGATTATTTATGAAAATTTGTTTTGTTTGTGTTTCCAAAAATGTGGAAACATTGTTTTTTTAGAATGTCCTTGCGTGATTACCGACAGTGTTTGTAATTGGCGACACCCTATGCTCAATTCTGTGCAATTGTATTATAGTGTATTGCAATTAGCATTAGGGTCTCGGGAATTAAAAAACCCTACGCTTAACTTATGCAGTTGTATTATAGTGCATTGCAATTAGAATTAGGGTGTTGGGAATTGAAAAAACCATACGCTTAACTTATGCAGTTGTATTATAGTGCATTGCAATTATCATTAGGGTGTCTGCATTTGCAATTACTGTCGGTAACCGTGCAAAGAATCTATGTGTGCTTTCCCAAATGCTAAAATGTTTTAAACTTTTTGCAAAATTTGTTTGTCAATAAATTGAAAAACAAAAAAAATTAAAAACATACCCTAGTAGCATCTATCCCTAGTTAGTGGCTGATCCTTGTTCATTACCCACGATTTAGTGGCTATTCTATGGTTCCCTTGGAAAATAGCCAAGAATTAGCCATTGAAATGCTACTAGAGATAGGAAACACACCATTTTAAAAAGAGTTTTATTATATTGTTGAGTTATAAGAGAAAACGATTATTACAATAATTTCACTTATTTGTAGTTTCTGAAAAATTTTATTATGCCTATAATTTTAATTTGATTTATGATTTTATCATCGGTTTACCTAATTTGTGATCATAAAACTAGTCATTAAATTTGTAATATCTCAGAATTTTAAAAACATTGGTCAAAATTTCAAGAAGCTCAACAGATTCTGTTTTGCTTTCTTGAATGAGTTAGGAAGTATAAAAAAAACTACTACCTTTATGTCTACTTTGCATTTTATTTCTTTTTTGCGTTTACAATTACCCAACAGTAATTATGTATTATATGTAATACATGCTGCATATAATACCCTTTTTACTTGTTTTAGTTATTATGTATTAGCCTATATGTAATACATTCTTATTTTAAATTAGTATCTAAATATATCATTTCTATTTGGGGAAAATTAAAATACACTATTGAGGTTAGATGCAGTGAAACCTCAAATAATAAACATGTTTTTAAAAAAGTAGGTTTCATTTTCGTGTTTCAATTGTATGTCCTGTCACTCAGTGAAAAATAAAATAGAATTATGCGAATTTTGCCTCCATTTGTTTTAATGTTTCACCATGTCCAACAAAACAATTTATATATTATTTATGCTTAGTTTTTAACTGGAGATGACACTTTCTTGAGCTTATTCTTCTGCATATTGATGGTTCGTACTCATGAATAGACGTTGTCACTATTGTTTATATGATTTACCTTAACGAAACATTTAATTATGTGTTTATTATACCATTAATCAAAAATGTTATTAAATATTTATTATAACATTAACTAAAAATGTAATTATGTGTTTATTATACCATTAAATACAAATTTTATTAAATATTCATTGTAACACTAACTAAAAATGTAATTATGTATTGATTATAACATTGACTAAAAATGTTATCAAATATTCTTTGTAACATTAACTAAAAATATAAATATTTATTCATTGACTTTCTTAAGTTTTTTACTATGAAAAATATTTAAAGAATTTCAATAACTGAGAATTAAAAAACTGATGATACTATTTTATTATACTATTTATAGAGCTGGAGTGTTGATTAAGAATGGTGACTTATGTCACAATAATCTGAGTGTTAAGCCATTTTATGACTTTTGAACATTCATGACCCATGTAAGAACACTGAAAACACTTGACTAGGTCTTTATGTTTGAGATAGTCAGAATTAACAAATGGTATCACATCGCGTCGGTATAATGTGATACGATTTTGATTGAACGTCAAGAAAGTTGATTGAATCAAGAAACAAATGTGAACTTTTAACAAAGGTTAGTTAGTCAGTATGATGACACCAACTTTGACTTTCTTAAACATAAAACGTTGGTCAAGTGTTTTCAGTGACACACATATATAATGGATTAATTTGTAAATATATTATTATAGTTATGATCCTATGTAATCAGTAGCAACAATTGTGCCTTAACCATAAGTTGACCAAAGTTGTTATAACCTATTTTGTAGGATGTTGTAATTTTTGTAAATATAAAATAAATATAATGAATTCTCATTGTTTGGTTTCCTTTTTATTTTCAACTAACAAAAAATCCGTCCTTGAACGGATACCATTAGGTTTAAAACCGCCAAAATAAGTTGGATTCTATGAAATTTTTGAAGACCAAATAGTTTGTTTTTATAGTGTTGATAATAAGCATTGTTAATATAGGAATGCTACAGTTTTATGTGGCTTAATGATAAAGCACAATTAATTAAATATTAATTATAAAGTGTTAACTGAACAAAAATAACCAAGTGCATGATTTTAATTAATTAATTTTTCTGGTAAGGTCACATTTCAAACCTTTTGTTGGCCCTTCTTGGGGATGATTTTGACCGTGTACAATACTTCTCCTAGTCTATTTAAGATAGAGCTC
>JARUHE010313084.1:0-11897 GCA_031471125.1 Archaeomysis grebnitzkii | reverse complement strand
TCATATCTATGTTGGTTCATTCTTCTAACAAAGTTGTTAGTTTCTCTAACATAGCATAATCCACATGAACATTCAATTTTGTATACTCCAGCATTTGAACCATTTTTCCTAGGTTATTTTTATTTAACGTTCGTTTTATATTATTTCCACCTTTGTTGACTAATTGTATGTTTTCCAATAGTCTATTAGGAAGTTTCAAATCAATTGTTTTTGGTATTACCAGATATTTTTTATCTGTTGCATTTATTCATTGAGTATTTACTCTAAAATATTTGAATCTTGCCTTTTTATGAGTCCATATTTATCGAACAGTCCAATAACTTTAATCAGAACCAATGTTCTTACAATTTAGACAACTTTTCGATAAAATTTGTGACGACGCATATGCCAAAGATAAAAAAGATGATCCAACAACATTTTAATGACCGAGATATAACATGATTTTATGACTTTGTATGCCTGACTTCAAACTATTTTTTGTTGTTTTGTATACATGAATACAGATTTTGTTTATATACTTAAATTTTAAATATTGTTTAAAACATTTGATGAAGGTGGATTGCCCTCCGAAACGTACTTTGTTTATTTTTAATGTTTTAGATTGTGGAAATTACCTTTTACAATTAGTTTTTATATTATATATATATATATATATATATATACAATTTGAAAACTAAACTACTAGTTTCTTTACCATAAAAACGTTTTGTTTCCACAATTAAAGATTTGTTTTTTTTAAGAAATTTGTTTTCTTAAAAATAAAAATAAAAACAAAGTACTTTTCGGGGGACAACCCACCTTCTTCAGTTTTTTTTAATATTTAACAGAATACAGCAGGATGAACAAAATCTTGGAGTCATGTATACAAGGCCACAAAAAAATATTTTTTAGACACAAAATCAGTTCCGCTCCCTCCAAAATTAAAAATTAAAAACTACTGTTATGTTACATATGCAAACTTTGTTGGATCATCTTTTTTATCTTCGGAACATGCATCGTTACAAGTTTTCTTGAAAAGCTATCTAGATTGTAAGAACATTGGCTCTGATTACAGCTATTGGACTGTTGGATAAATTTTAATTCGGTTAGTTTTCATTGAAATATATCATTCTCTTTTATAATTAGTGGGCTATGTTTAATATTAACTGCATGAGTGTTATTCTCGGTCATATGTTTTACGACTGTACTATATATATATATATCTCAAACCATTTGCTTAACACAAATGTGAGGTGAATGCTAGCTATACTTAGGATAGGATAACTTTCCTGTATTTTTTTTGTTATGTGATCAAAAACCGTTCTTTTTAGGGTATTCATCATGCGGATACCCTATTATAATTGACATGCTCGGGTCAATCTGGCGTCTCGCGTTCACAATTTAGGTGAAGGTAAATGTTAATTTGATTTTATTTTTGTATTCACAGTTGTTTTATTGAACACAGTTTATAAATAATGAGCTGAATAATAACTTTCTTAAATAAAAAAATCTATATATTATATTTTCTTTGAAAACTATGTTTTATAGCTCGAATTAACTTAGAAAATGTTTCACTATTTGTATAAGAGGTGAATGAAAATGTTGAATTTTTTTAATTTACAATTTTTTCTTGAATATTAACTTTGCTTAAAAAATAAACAAGTTTCTATAGATTTTGTCCCTAAAAATTATGGTTTTTAATGAACATAACAAATATTTTGCTATTTTTACAATGTTAAAGTTTATCCTATTTCACAGGATTTTTTTATAGATAATGAGCTGAATAATATTTTTGCTTAAATAAAAAACATTTTATGAACTATAATTTAAAAAAATGATGTGTTACAGCAATTATTATAATAGAAAATTGTTTACTATTTTTTACTGAAATCATTTGCTACCTCTGGCTGATGGATGCCCTATTATATCCAAATTTTATACATCTTGTGGTACACAGTCGTAACAGCGATGGCCGATTCTACTCCTTCATATGTCTTGTGCAGCCCAGAGGGGACGAGATGACTTTATTCGGTTCGAACAAATTTTGCGAGTTGAAAAGCAGATGTCGATTCGTTAAGCCAATCAACGGCCAACAAATATTGGTATTGTTTATTATATTCACATAACAGGAATTATCTTCCATAAGTATCGTTTGAGCAACGCCAACTCTGGTTGTGTTCCAGAAGAATAACACGAAGAGCAATTTAATGTCGTACATAATAATTGAGTATATAAAAGAATGAAATACACTCACCATGATTCGTTTTCGATATTTGTTTATTCACTTGTTTCACTCTGGTATAGGATACAGGATAGGTTAGGTTGCAGGGTGAATAGGGATACAAATATAATACCAAAATTGAAACCAAAAGTGTTGCACGCCTGCACGCGTGAAGAGGTCGACGTATCATGTTGATTGTACTGGACGGGAAATGAGATCGAGCCATTGAGGATACCCATGCACTTAATATATACAAGCGCGCATATGTTTTACCACACTGCTCGTATGTATGCTGAACTGTTTACTTACCAAACTCAAGAATCCGTACTGATTTAATACTTGTATTTAACTTAACATTATAGAAAATTACTTAATATAATAACTAACTATTTAAGGCTAATTAAACTAATGTTATAGCTACTCAATAGATTACAAAAAATAATTATTGTGGCTTCAGGATTCGGATTCGCTGGGGTTCCAGATCTCAATAAGTCTCCGACAGCAGGATTCATCATACATAAACCCTCCCTCTATGAGCATTCTCGCTGAGCTCCACCTTGTATGATTTCACATAGTTGTGAACTTCTTCACAGTGTTGCTGTCCTCTCTGTAGGTGCAGCTCGCGGGATTCCATACCATGGGACTCTTCCCTAAATGTTGACGATATGTTTTTGGTCATGGAAGTCACTGATGTCTATTACTATGGATGGGTAATATCTGACTTTGCGTGAAGAATTTTTTTCTGCAGTCAATTTTAAATGTTTTTCTTCTTTTCATTGTTAAGCAAATACAGTCTTGAGTATAGGCTATATAAATATTAGTATTTGTTATTGTATAGTTCACTAAAATTATAAATTATAGTTAATTCAACATATTTATTTATTTCAGCCATTGGAAATACATCGAAAAGTCCAATCCGATGCAATGGCTGCATTAGAATGATAAATGCCTTTGGTGATATCTTCGTTAAACTCGATTAGGCCCGCTATATAAAGACCCAAATGTTATTATTATTATATTACAGTATACTAATATATTACACTATTGAACTTAGTGCGCGTTGCCCATCCATAAAAATAGCACTGGCGACAGTACAGTAGGCAGTGGTAATAGAGACCAGTGGTGGAAATTAGTACAGTATTTGATGACGTAGAACAACTCGCTGGTAAAATCTTAGCCTTACCAAGCCTTATCCCAGCTCCAGAGTCCACGATTTTTTGGTAGTTTTTATTGTTTGTTAAATTGTTGCTCCCATTGTTGGGTGATGCACTGTATTGGATGTTGGTTCTCAGCGTACCTGAGAGTTGTGTGTATTGAGTGGTGATGGTGTGCAGCACCTACCTAAGTTGATTATTACAAGAAACTGCCTATAAGACAAGAGGATTTTTAGTTGAAGTGCACATGATCCAATAGGGCCGTCGCACTATAATCCGACTACCAACCAACCAACCAGAGGGTCGTTCTTTTACAAATTTGACGTTTCGGATCGGATTCGAGAATACGGTACAAAGTATAATTTCAAATGTTTTTAAAAGAACACAAACGTCCCCCCCTGACAACTTCAAAACATCAACAAACAATTGTTACGATCGTATGCGTATGCGCATACGTCGAGCCAAAATTACGAATGCGTATGCAATTGCATACATTATTGCATACTTGTAATGTAGAGTGTGGTAAAAAAAAATATGAGATTATTCAGATGTATAGAGTGTTAAGCAAAGAGAGGAATATATTTTGATAAATTGATGTGGAATTAAATAAATGTAATTATTTAATGTTAAATAAGTTTTCATAATTGTTTAATTCACTTATTAGACAGTAGATTTGTATTAAATATTACTTGTAAGTAAATATGGCGTAATATGCGCAATGACTGATTTAAAACCTACGTCTTTGAGAAATTAATTATAAAATAACCTTACAACTTAGAATCATACATTACTTATCAAAATGTAAAAAAAACCGCTTATACTTTAATTTTATAATACTTTCACAACATTTCCAAATGGTAACTATATAAAAACTGGTTTCAAAAATGTACGTTATTCCGAGTCTTGGACATTCGTGTCCATATCACTTTGTCGAAATTATTCCTCGGAAATATCATTTTATCGAATTGCTTCCTCCGAAATATCCTTTTAGCTAAATATCATTTTGTCGAAATTGATTCCTCGGAAATATCATTTTGTCGAAATTGATTCCTCGGAAATATCATTTTAGTGAATTGTTTCCCGCGAAATATCAATTTGTCGAAATATCATTTTATCGTAATTGCATTTGTGGAAATATTTGCTAAAATGATATTTCAGAGGAAGCAATTCGATAAAATGATATTTCGGAGGAATCAATTCGATGAAATGATATTTCGGAGAAACCAATTCGAAAAAATGATATTTCGGATAAACCAATTCGACAAAATGATATTTCGAAGAAAACAATTCAATAAAATGATATTTCGGAGGAATCAATTCGCTAAAATGATTTTTTGTCAAAATGATAGAGTACGCAAAAATTCAAATTAGGATTAACATCACTGGTGTTTTTGCAATTTTCAAAATAAAACTTTTTAACAGACATGCTTAAAGGCGTGCTAAAGTATATTTGTATCTCACAATAATCTTAGACATTTTTCTACTATTGAAAATTCCAACATGGCGACATCTAAACAGCTGACAAAATTCGTTAAAACTTGCAGGAGGGGGGGGGGATAAGGTTCCCTTAAACCCACCAGCTGGAGGGACTAGTGACGTAGGTTAGGATTCTTTAACTATCTGGAATATTTCCTTAATCTGTGTTATTATTATGAATAAATGTAGACATGTATGCATTCATATATGTTTATATACAAGTATATATACATACATACATACATACTTGAATATATGCATAAATGTATGTATAAATAAACTATTGTAAGTATACATACATTCATGTATACAGAGCAATGCTTTGGAGCTATGTTTGCCACATGCTCCATGGGAATTACTAATGGAGTGGACTGTATATCAAATGTGGCCTTGTTTCACCCCTAAAGTGTTGGTCTGCATCAGGCTGCATACATATATACATATATTAAAGTATGTATGTATACCTTTATATATGTATGTATACATTAATGAAATTAAAAAAAATGGTTGTTGGCACTCTGGTTTACGTGAAAAGGGACACTAGAAATAAAATTTAGTTTTAATCTATTTTTAAGATTTGATAAAATACTAACGCATATTGGAAGGTGTGACAAATCAGCTGATGGAAAGTTAATATTTTTTACCAGAGTTTACTTTTCTTTCTTTATACTATAATATAGCTTAAGTCATTTCAATTGTTGAATTATTTATAACAAAATATGTTGATTGAAATATCTTTTTACAAAAAGTATTAAGTACAATGCTTTTGAATTAAATATGAAAATATATAAGACTTGAATGTTTGTTTTTTACACCTAGAATGAATATAGGCTTCTTAGTAGCTTATTGCTTGACACGAGTGTTTCATGCTGCTTTGAAGTATATTTAGATCGATAATAGCACAAGTAAGGTAAGTAACATTCAATTAGCATAGATCTTACCTCACTTGTGCTATTGTAGGTCCATTTAAAATCAGGACCACCCTCTTGTTACACTAGCTGTTATCTCAAAAACTATATATTTACGTAAAAAGTTTATTTAGTAAAAGTTGTTTAGTTTGTACAGTTATTTATTTCATTCTAAATAAAAAATTTGTACAATAAATAATAAAAAAATTGGTTTGCCAAATCTTGCAAATAATAATGTTTTTATTTTAAAAACTTTAAATTTTAGAAATTAAAATGCCAACATTTAATTTTAAACAAACATTTTTCAAAAGTCAATAACATAAAACTTTAATGACACATCAACATCAATTTCAACGACATTTTTTGCCATTTTCCGAAACATAAACCATATATAGAACTTCGCCACTACGTTCCCGCGCTCGATAATAATGATATTTCAGTATTGGCAGTTTTAAGTTCTCAACAAAACTGTATTATTTAATTCCACATACAATACGTGCAGCATATGAAAGGTGTTTACACAACTGGTAACTCCGTTAACATTTTTCATAGTGGAGTTGCATAGTCTGACATTATACCTTTTGATCTACAGTAATGGTGTTTCAGTGTTCACATGTACAGTCATGAGATTTGGAGATACCTTACACCATGAAGAATAATTCTACACACATATAACGACATTAGATTTTCATAACTTTTGGACATCAAATGCGTTATACTTTCTTTGTGCTTTATTTGTTGTTTTGAGTCTGATATGTCCTTTATTTAATTCTCAATTGACTATTTTATATAACACAAAGCTTGAATTGCCTTCAAATAATGTCTTTTATTTATTTAAATATCTTAATAAAACATTCTTAATATTTTTTGCCATAAATAATAATACAAATTTAGATAATCTTTAAAAGATCTCGATGGCTTTGCAACTGTTAAGCTATTTATCGATCTTATAAGCTATGAAATATTTACATTTATTTCATTTTATTTAAACATTAAATTATATTTCATATACAATAAATTATAAGGAGTACTTCATAAATGTAAACTTTTCGAAAACTATTTCTTACTTACTCTTACTTATTCTCAAATCGACCTTGAATAAGAGTTTATTTTGAAAAAAATGTTTCACCATCACCTCCTGCTCCCACCCCCACCTAACCTAGTGTCTGGACTGTCATGGCAGTGTGCCATATGAAAGAAAACATTAAAAATAAACCTAACCATTTTCTTACACCAACTGAATAGAAGAAAATAAGACAAAAAATATTATCGCCACACATATTTATACCATAAATAAATGGGTGAACAATAATATGGTGTTAAACACGATAATATGTTGTTAAACACGATAATTTGACAGACAAGAGGCGTTGAAATAAAAACGTTGATATTATCTTGCAATGATCTTGAGTGCACGAGTTCAACCAAAAATAAAATCAAATAAATGTTCGGGACCACCCACAGCATAATTAAGAGGTGTAAAATTACCAAATCACTTAGTACTTTTCTACTTTTTTCACACAATTATGATTAAAAAATACTGAAATATTTGAGTTATTTCTTCAAGTAAATTCGAATGTGTTTAATTGATATGTTGATGGTCTTAGATTATTCAATATTTTGCAGCTGTATTTTTTTAGTGGAAATATCATGACTCTTTCCCTAATTTACAAGCGTTAAAATTAGTAAAATTAACAAACTAACAAATCAATTTGAGCTTACCACTTAATATTTGCTTTCCCACCAACTTCTTGTTTGCTAGTGTGCATGTTATAATGTACATAAATGTACATAAAATAATTTGGCGAAATGCTGCTGTCATACATCTTTAAACTGAAAGTTATTATGGAAGTGAAAAAGATTTTTGATCCCCTAAAAACGTTTTTCTTATAAATCATTGTCTATAACGTAAACGTGCGTCTCTGTTTATTTCTTACAAATAGTTTATAATATGCCAATTTAAACAATTTTATGTGTTTACAAATTTTAGTAAAGATGGTTGTTACTTTATAAAACAAACATTTGTGAACAAAAATTAAAACTGTTAATCATACTATAAGTATGCAAAAAGTATAAATTTGATATACTGTACTTATTAAAGTATCATTTTTTTATTGAAAATAAATACATAAAATCTATATGTATACTCAACCTTATAAATGAATCATTAATACTCTAATAAACGAAGGAAAAGGAATACAATACTTATATAATAAGTGTTGCATAATCATATGTCCGTGTACATTATATTGGTCTCTGAGGTTTTTTGTCTTGAACGACCCTTTTAAAAATCTATATCTTTTTTGTATTTCAACTAAATAAAGAGAAACCTACATAATCATGGAGATAAAAATTTTGCGCATCTTTTGAGCTATAAAATTCGAAATTTGGTCAATTGCAACACAAGTTACATACAACGTTTTATGAATTTAGACCGTCACATTGGTACACATCCTAGTCCTGTTATTTTAAAGTTTTATCACAATTGCTTGTCCCAGTCATTTATATGGTTAATAGCCACCAATGTTATAACCTTTTTGCCAGTCCACATTTGTCTTGACTAGTAGAAAATTTAATGGTTTGAAAAGCATGCCATTACACTACTCGGAATCTTTCAAAAAGCATGAGTCAATTTTGGATACCCTAATATGATAAAACAATAGAAAATTTAATGATTTTGAAATGCATATGTACTTTTTATGTAGTTTTTGGAATCTGCTTATCCTTTACCTATTGGGTTATTTATCATTATATATGAATTAACAATGGCACAAACGAGGTAGAGCTTAATCTATGTTATTTGAATGGGAGCTACCTCCCTTGTGTTGTTGCCGATCCACATATAATTTAGTCAAGTATGTTCTTACATATAAAAATCACTCCAGCGTAACTCATAACTTGTGCGATCTTTAGCATATTGTTAGATAAATTAGAACATAGGTCTATTTAACTCACGAAACTTGAACACGGACATATCTATTTGATAATTCGTCTGACCTTATTTTCAATAACCTATGACCTAGGTAGGCTAGGATGTTACAATATTATGTGAAGATGTTTTCAAAATAAAATGAAAATATTGATAGCAACATTGTATATGTTAAAAGTGTACATAATCTTGAAGGATTGGCGCACTCAAAACCATCAAGAAGAAAAAACAACCTATCGGAGGAAAATTTTATCATATGCTCCAAACGAACTGTTACAATTTTTCCCACCCTTTTCAAAACTTTTTCGTCTGATACAATGGTGGTTTTAATGAAGGTTTTACTTTAAAATTATTTTGTTGATTAAATTATTCTTATGATTTATTTTGTAGTTAATTATAGTTTAATTTGTGGGAAACAAATAAAAGAAAGCGATAACGCACCATTAATCATTGAAAAATTATAAAAAGAATTAAATAAATAACATTTAAAAGTGTCGAGTTTCAAACAAAATTGGCGTAGTCTATCAAAATACCCTAGAAGGCCTAGATAGTATATAAGCATTCAAGTCATAGTCTAACGCCGACGACATCGGAATTGTTACGCCTATGTATAGCTTTACTACACACGCTCGAGCAAAACTTTAAACTTTTGCTCAACAATAGGCATGTTTCATATTCTAATATAGTTTGCAAACAGTTTGTAATATTTTGGAAATTATACCATCCTAGGTGTTTACGACTCTAACAGTTCACAAACTATTTCAAAACAGTTTGCGAACTGTTTCGTCAAAAAATCAAAATCTTACAAGGTCCTGATGTACTTTCGAGGTGACTTCATGGAATGAAAATGTAAACATCGAATGTTGCATTTCTTAAGGCGATAAATTTCGTTTAAATGTTTCTATAGATTGTTAATAAATAAGTTAAATGTATATATACATAGGTTATAAATTATTTATAAAAAAAATAAAAATCAATCATTTATGGCGAATTTTTAGTTGCCATCATCTTCTTCATAATTCAACTATAAACTTTTAAATATATTTTGTTTTATTTTAATAGGATTACTAAATTAAATTAATACTTTCATAAACAAATCTTTAGACTGATTTTTAATGAAAAATTAAAACTTAACTTTCATTAAAGTTTGTTTACATAAACAGCAAACTTTTTATTTCATTTTTTTTTGTGTTTTGTGTTTCCGAGCTACGAGAATTAAAATATGCCTATAATTTTAAGTTTTAGATTTTTGAAAAAAATAATCTTGACAGTGTAGATTAGATGGTCATTATAAACAATTTTCTTCAACAAAATGTTGTGTAAATTTTCAAATAATACATTTTAAACTTTTGATAATAATTTTTCTTAGGGCTAACAAATTCTGTTTGTGACTATAAATTCTTAATGAAGGTAGTTCTAAAAAAAGAATACTCTGGACAGTTTGTTTGCATGGCCATGATAAACAGCTTTTCTTAAATAAATTTGTTTGTAACTCTTTAAAAAAACAAGTAACCCACGAACCAAACGATTCAAATGTCTCGCAACTATTCATTCAGTAGCTTTAAGAAATATATTTCTATCTCCACAATCAGAAACCTCCATCAAACATGGTGTTACAAAGTGAGAAAGCATCATTCATTCAAAAAATCACTTTAGAGACTATTTATCTATACTTCATTTCAAATCCATTAATGCATTAATAAAAACATAATTTCTATCTGCATACGTCAATCAAACATGGTGTTACGAAGTGAGAAAACATCATTTAATCAAAAAATCACTTTGAAAACTATTTATGTATACTTCATTTCCAATCCATTGATGCAACAAAAAAAATATAGAATAATAGCACAAAGCTTTTCTATCTCGACTACAAAAATGGTGTTACAAAGCCAAAAATTATCACTTAACCAAAAATCACTTTAGAAACTGTTGTGATCGCAAAGTTTGTATATCTCTTCAATCAGAAATGGCGTTACAAAGTGAGAAAACATCATTTAATCAAAAAATCACCGAAAGAGATTATTTACGTAAGCTTAATTTCCAATCCATTGATGTATAAATCAAAATATGAAGAAAAAAAAACTTTAAAAAAATAAAAAAGTTAATTTAATGGAAAAATATATGAATAGTAATAAAATTAAATAAAAATATATATTAATATACTAAAACCAATAATCAAACTTATATAAAAAAAATTAAAAGTTTATATGATATAAGCAGTCAACTTATTGTCTAACACCGCCGACAACATCGGAATTGGGGGAGGGGGAGTGCCAGTGTGAGGAATGAGCGTTTGTCTCCTGTGGTGATGGTGTTGTCAATTGTGGTAGGGTGAGTGAAGGTGTTGGTTATGTCAGTGTTTTCTGTTTGCTAGGTCTATGTACTGTAGAGCTTCACTGTGCACATTCGACAACTAAAAACCTTCAATATTCCTGACAACATTTGTCAAGTGGTCATAACAAACAACTTTTCATCAATAAAAAAAATTGCAACTTCAAGCAAAAAACTTGAAACTTTTTCACAAAAATACTTTGACTTTAAAAGTGTTTTTTCCCCATAACTCCGTAATACAAAAAAATATTTCAGACAAAAATAACTTGAAGGGTAAGACAAAAGAAATTGGTATAATGAAAACCCTCTGCAACTCTTCCAATAAAGTTGTTTAATACTAATGGATTTCCAGCTATGGACAACAACAACGTCGCCACCAAAAACGGAAAAAATAAAACCATTTAGAGCGTTCACCTAACGTGCTTGACAACAAGAACAAAATATTATGATAAAATTGATACAGGTATAGTAGTTGATTTTATATGAAAGACCTGCAAAAAGAAAAGAAAATTGGAGGTGATCAAAATCATTAATAATCAATATGAAAAAGTATTCTGAATTGTATTATGCACATATCAAACCTTTCTTGTACATTATATAAGATATGTGGATGCTATATAAATCTAAGTAATTAAAGGTGTATTTAAATTAACAACTAATTTAACTAGAACTTTAAAACTAGACCTAATCAAACACTAGTAATCCACGAACCGAACGGTTCAAATGTCTCGCGACCATAGACTTATAGACTGCGCATCGCCCATTCAATCAATGTTTCAAAAACGTGCCGAAAATTTTAGACCCACAGAATTTTCAATAATTTTTATCTTGAAAAGTAGAGTATTATACGTCTCAAAATTATTACACATAATTCCATTCCAATCGATCTATTCATA
>JARUHE010313073.1:0-11898 GCA_031471125.1 Archaeomysis grebnitzkii | reverse complement strand
TTTTGGTATTTTAGTAATTTAATTTCTTGATATTTTGGTGTTTTGGTATGTTGGTAATTCGTTATTTTGGTATTTTGGTATTTTGATATTTTAGTATTTTGGTATTTTGGTATTTTAGTATTTTGGTATTTTAGTATTTTGGTATTTTGGTATTTTGGTATTTTGGTATTTTGGTATTTTAGTATTTTGGTATTTTGGTATTTTGGTATTTTGGCATTTTGCTATTTTGCTATTTTAGTATTTTGGCATTTTGGTATTTTGGTATTTTGGTATTTTAGTATTTTGCTATTTTGCTATTTTAGTATTTTAGTATTTTGCTATTTTGCTATTTTGCTATTTTAGTATTTTTGTATTTTAGTGTTTTGGTATTTCGGTATTTTGTTTTTTTGGTATTTTTATGTCTTGATATTTTGCTATTTTGGTATGTTTGTGTCTTGGTATAATAATAACAATAATGTGGTATAATTATAAAAACTGCAGAATGTTAAGATATTAACGTGCTGTTATTGTAGAAAATAACAATACTACTGTGCTGTAATTGTAAGAAAATGTTGAAAATTACAATATTTTTGTATTGTAGTTTTATAAAATTGGGTTTTGCCCAATATATTGGCTTTTTGTAGAGCCAGCTTTGTGTTTAGCATTACACTTGCCTTCTGGTTTAATGTTTAATATGTTTTTAAAATAGCTGGAAATCGGGGGGAAACAACATTAATATTAAAAATAATAATAATAGTTACAATTAAATTAATAATAATTACAATACAATTCATTATAATAACATTTGGAAACGTTTCAGTAACAACAATATCATTAACTTTACAACTTTGGTATTATTAGTTGAAAAACCATTGAATATATTAACGATACTGGTCAGTGTCTTTTTTTATATTTAAAAAAAATGATAAAATGATATAAGTAAAACAGAGAATAAAAGCAATGTTAATAATGTTAACCATTAATAATTAACAATGTTAATAATGTTAATAATGTTAATAATAACAAAAATACTAAATTCAACTCCCGTAATTGTATTGTAATATAAAATATTGATTAAGATTTTTTTTAAATAATATTTTATTACCAAACTTCAATAATTTAATCTTAGTTAAGCAATGACGTTTGTTGAAATATTGACTTAACCCTTTAACGCCTGTAGGGACAAACTAGTAACGGTTGTAGGGTTATTTTCAATGCAAACTTCATTGTAGTGTACCCCTTAGGGTAATTATAATTCAGGCGTTAAAGGCTTAAGGAGTAAAATACAATGTAATTATTTTTGTAAATAACTATCATTGAATTTAACAAGTTCATCCTAAAGTGAAAAAATGTTTATTTCAAATTAATTAACTACTAAAAGAAAAAACAGAAGGGATAATGTAAGAAAAATATCTTTATTAATGTTATGAAATAATTTATTTGTAATATATTTGTTACAAAATATAATACAAATTAATTAGATATATTTTAATACAAAATTGAAATGCATTTTTAAACGAAGCATAAATAATTGCAAATAATTACTATTCATTAATGTATAATTTATTATTATTACATAATTGATTTGTTTGGTACAAAATGAAGCGTTTTTCTCATTGAATTTATGTAAATAGACGTATTTATATATTTTTGTCAAGCATTAAATTATTCTTTTATGTATTTTAAATATTTGTAAGTAGATCAAACCTGCACATTGAACCAAGGTAAATGATTGACCATGTGTGGTATAACATGATCAAATGGACACCAACAACTTAACAGATCACTTGACCGAGTGAGAAACCAAGATGGTCATACTGAAAACACTTTACAAACATTCATCTCTAAGATAATCAAAATTGACATCATCAAATTGATGAACCTTTTTTAAAACAGCGTTCAAATTTTGCTGATTCTATCAGCTTATTTTTTGATCCAATCAAAATCATATTATAAATAACAATTCAAAAAATAACAACTGCTAACAAAACAAACAACAATTCAAAAAAACAAAATGGATAATAAAAAATAACTAATACCAAAATAACAATTGCTCATAAAACACACATCAATTAATATGAAAACAACAATTATTAATAAAACAAATAACAATTATAGCAAATAACAATTGTTAATAAGGAAAGAACAATTAATACCAAACTAACAATTGCTAATACCAAATCACAATTAATACTAAAATAACATTACCTTACAATTAACGACATAGTAGGAACTACTAATAAAATAGCAACAGTTAATAGATCAAATAATATTTAATATCAAAAGAACAATTAATACAATAAAAACAATTGTTAGTGAAACAAATGACAATTAATACCAAAATAACAATAAAACAACATATAACACCAGAATAGCAATTAGTACGAACATAAAAATTTTTAACTAAACAAATAACAAAATAACAGCTGTCAATTTAATAAATAACAATTAATATCAAAAACAACAATTGTTAAGAAAACAAACAACACTTGTTAATAAAAATAATAACAATTGCTAATAACATAATTAACAATTGTTATAAACAAATAACAACTGTAAATAACACAATTAAAAATTGTTATAAAATAAATAACTGTTTTCAATGAAACAAATAACAATTGTTAATAACACAATTAACAATTGTTAATAACACAATTAACTATTGTTATAATACAAATACCAATTGTTAAGAAAACAAATACCAATTAATAACAAATTTAAGATTATTTGTTTGTAAATCCTAGTTCTCGATTAGTGAGGATATATTTAAATATTTCAAATCTGAAATGTTTAAATTAATAACATTTATTTCATATTATTAATATTTCAATTTTCCAATCACAAATTTATAATTAGAATTTTCAAATATTTTAATTGTCAGATTAATAATTAGAATTCTCAAATACTTTCATTATCATATTAGTATTTCAAAATCGATTATTTAATATTTTAATTGGTAACAATCTTTTGTTTTTGCTGTATTCGTATGGTTATTATAACAATATTATTGCCACACCACTATTGTTATTATTATCATAATTATAATCATAACTGTTATCATTATTGTTATTGTTGTTGTGTTTGTTATTATTATTATCAAAATAATCATTTTCATTACTACCAGGTGATGGACTCTCGTTGGGAAGAATCAGTTCGCGAGTTCGGCGCGGTCAACATAACTGGCCTAAGATTGGTCGACACCACTGAACCGACCGTGGCCAATTACGTAAAGGAATGGCAGGACTCCGATGCCTCGTTCCGGGGAAAGCACTTGTCCGTGAGTTAATTGTCTCTTTAGTTCTGCTTGCCTTGAGGACCGAAATCCTTTGCGGGTATAAACGTGAAGGAATTTTCAACTGCTTCCCTCAGTCATACATATAGTTTGAGGAGCGCACTCTCAATAAATAAGAACTGTTGTACTAAAATCAGTAAATTTATACCCTTAAACTGTTAGCTGGTATTCATGTCATCGGTTGCGTTCGTTGGCTCATGCGATGGCTGACAGCGATGGGCATCCACTGCAACCGCATGCATTAACGAACGCGGCCATTGTGAATGAACTTTACGTTACAGTAAGTGTTGAAGAAAATCTTAACAATTACATGACAAGTTTTGCTCCTTATGTATCGTGTGCATGTACAAGTTGATGTTTAATGAAACAAACGCTGTGTCATTCAAAACAAATGGATACAACACAGGTTAAATACTAGTTGAATTATTTAGTTTGGATTTTACATTTTTATTTTATTTGTTAGAAACATTTTCAAAATTTTCTGATGTATATTTGATCAAAACTAATGATATTTCACACCACAGCACTGTGAGTAGTTCATCATTGTTGGGCATTAACACAGGTGAGATAAGCCCAATGTTGTTTGAATGTGGGTTGCCTCACTTGGGCTATTCTCGATCCAAATATGAAACCGTCTTGATGGACATGGTACATTGCTCATGTGATTTGGAGATGTGATTTGGACATGGTACATTGCTCATGTGATTTGGAGATGTGATTAGGACATGGTACATTGCTCATGTGATTTGAAGAGCGAGCCTTGTTGGACGGCTCTTGTAGATTTATTCCAGCAAAAGTATGAAATAATGTTGAACATCAATTTTTATCTTTTTTTAAATATGTTTTGTTTAAAAATAAAGTTCTTAGCAAAATAAACTTAAAAAACAAATCGCAAAATACTTTAATTATCTTTTATATACCAGCTAAAATTGTAACGTCAACAAACTTTCTCATTAGATCCAGTTTCAAATTATGTTCTTTATTTTGTGTGTATGTGTGTTTGTATTATTGTGTATCTGTGTGTGTTTGTGTGTGAGTGTGAGTGTGTTTGTGTGTGAGTGTGTGTGTGTCTATGTGTATGTGCGTGTGTGTGTGTATGTGCGTGTGTGCTTGCGTTTATGTGGTTTAGTGGGTATGTGGTTGTGTATGTATATGTCTGTATGTTTAGGTATGTGAGTATGTGTGTGACTGTGTATGGGAGTATGGTTATGTGTGTGTGTTTGTATTTCTTTGAATGCATGCCTGTTTGCATACTTGTGTGCGTTCGAGTGGATATGTGTGTGTATGATTGCGTGCGTGTGCGTTGGTATGTATATGTGGATATGTGTGTGTGGGTGTTCGTGTGTATGTTAATACATGCGTGGGTAAGTGCACGCGTGTGCGTATATATTTGCGTATGCTTATATATATATACGCGTGTGTATGCATATATGTGTTTCTTTATATGTGCGTACTTGTGCATGCACATGTATGTAAATAATAAAGTACACAGGACAAAACTGCCGACGTTGCTTTTAAACAGTTTAATAAAAGAAAGAAAGAGAAACAAAGGCTTTTTTGGCGGCAAAGAGATACTTTTACAATGGAACACGAATTTACTTTTAACTCCTTTTTTCACATAACTTATGAAATCATTCCAATTCTGAGGAAATTTATATCCCTTTGGCTCTACGTTTCAGCTCCTGCCTTAATGTATAGAATTGTTTTATTTCAAAAAGGTAAAATTTATTATCGCGGGAAACTAAAGATGTTTTAGAGATTGTAAGACTTTTTATTTTGAATTATCTTATTACTTTTGTCATTAAATATTATTTTAATTTATAACATTACTGTGTTAATTTATATATTTTAAAATTTATTTAAAAATAGAAGGAAAAATGTAGTTTTTTTATTGGTAAAAAAACTGTTGTAAAAGGACATGAAGTGAACTAAACGATGGCGTTGAGTCTTGCTTAGCCTAACCTAATCTAAAAAGAAGCAAATCATTCATTTAACCACTAACCTCATTTACTTTGTTGATTCGTTTAGTTAAATTGAATTAATTAACTATCAAATATGTTAATATTTCCAAAATCTTTACAGTCCATTTATAACAAAAACCAAAACTACGTAAGTACATACAATTAAGGTTTTGTTTACGTTAGCATTAAGAAATAGATATAACTTGAATCAGATAATTATTTTCCAAAGCCCTATAACAAGTCTACCTTGATTTAGTAAATATTTACAAAAAACATACATTTTACTTATCCATTACATTTAAAACTGGAATTACACAATGGATTACTGTATAAAGGACAGATAATACAAAAAAAGTGCATGCGGGAGGAGGGAGAGATAGAGAAAGATAGACAGAGAGGGAGAGAGAGAGACACAGAGAGAAAGAGAGAGAGAGAGAGAGAATACAAAGATAAAAAGGTCGAGGTAGGGTAGAGATAGCGAGATAGATAGATAGATAGATATATAGAGCTATGGAGATATATAGATGGATAGAAGGATAGAAAGATAAAAAAAAACTAGAACAAAGTTAAAAACTACTAGCTGTTTAGGTCACTCCCCCAAGTTTAAATAATCTTATAAATGAACATAAGTTGAAAAATGACATTAATTAAATGATGTCAAAATCCAAATAGATTTGATCTTATTTCGATATTAATTCATTAATAAATCGTAATTAATCTTAATTAAAATTAATCAGGAATAATTGTTACAATTATTAGTATTAATTATAAATTATTTTTGAGTTAGTGATATTTGATTATTAAATTTTTATTTTATTTTGAAGTTGACATGAAGTCAAATTATATAAAATCCTTTTAATTCACAAAGTCTATAATATTATTCTGACAATAATTTGCATCTAATGAATAAAAAACACAATAAAGAACCATAATTAGCAAACAACTTTCTATAAAAAACATAGAATTTAAAAAAAAAAACTTTAATTAAAATACCAAGTTTCTTTCACTTAGAATTACCTTCAAATAATGGACAATCACACAAAAAAGGACGTTTTCACCGACTAAATAATGGGACCGGTGTATGTCTTGTACTTCAACCCTTTCACTCCAATTTGTTTTATTGTAGCAAGGACTAGATTACATTCAATTTAGCATTCAAAATTAACCTTATGTCATGGGGAAAATAATCCATTTTAGGTAATAAAAGGTTAAAGGTGTTTCTTCCCTACATAGAAAAGCTTAAAATACTTCGGCCAAGTTGTTTTGTCAAATGACATTGTAAATGCGGTTATAAACTGGAGTATATACTATTTGCCAGCATTATACATTATATCCTTCAACTATCACGAGTAGCCTAAAATGCCTAAGGTGCGGCCGAATGTACGGCGCTTACATAACGTTCGTGTTACCTGGCGTAGAGACCCACATCAAGTGATGTGTACCTTAAAGATATATAATAGACATATAACGCTTTCTTCAAGCTTGGATAATGTGATCATATGGTGTTTGAATCATAATAGTAATGTATTTCTGTCTGTATAACAGCATGACATTAGGCGTTGCAAGGTTAGCATGTTTGAAATATAGCAGACGACTAATGATACAATACTAAGCTAGATACACAAAGGAATTTTAACAAACGTAAGAATTATGTTTACCCTTCTGTGCCTGAGTAATCGTATCCTCAAGGATTAAGTCCCTTAAGTTAGCATTGAAACCAACTTTTATTGTCATGATTTTAAATTTACTGTTTAAATAAGTTTTATATTTCCTTAGAATTAGTATTGAAAAAAACTTATTGTGTTGATTGTAATCTTTTATTCTCCTTTAAGGACTAATATCCCTTAAAATTAACATTGAAACTAACCAATCTGGTGTTGCATAGCTTTTTCTCCCTTAAGGACTAAAGTCCCTTAGAATTATCATTGAAACTAACCCCTATTGTGTTGCATAATTTGTTTCTCCCTTAAGGATGAAAGTCCCTTAGAATTAACGTTGAAACTAACCCTTATCACAGAGACGACACTTCTGATCAGGATGAAGGTTAAAGATGCAGAAAACGGCTATTCATCGTTGCTTTAATTTCCGGTTGACGACGTTCGTTTGTTTCAACATTTGAATTTTTTCACATTCTCAAATGTTTCTGCAAGTGTTGAAATGTTAGTTCATGTTGGGCGCTTTTATTACATTTTGGGTGATTTTTGTTGAAATGTTAGTTCATGTTGGGCGCCTTTTATTACATTTTGGATGATTTTTGTTGAGATGTTAGTCCATGTTAGGCGACTGTTGTTGAAATGTCTGTTCATGTTGGGCGCTTTTCATTGCAATGTTAGTCCACGTTGGGCGCTTTTTATTACAATGGCAGTCCCGTTTGGGTGATTTTTGTTGAAATGGTAGTCTATGTTGGGCGATTTTTGTTATAATGTTACTCCATATTGGACGTTTTCTACTGCAATGAAAGCTCCTGCTGGGCATTATTTGTTGCAATAGTACGTCTTATGTTGAGCGATTTTTATTGCAAAGGTATTTCATGTTGAGCTTTTTTGTATATCTTAATATTTAAATACAATTCATATTTACAATATTTTTTAAATAGGTTTTATATTGTTCAATATTTAAATAGTTTTATATTTTAATATTTTAAATATATTTTTTTAAATATTTTAAATATACTTTTTTTTAAATATTTAAATGTGGTTCACATTTTCAAGTGCTTAGGTATACATATTAAATATTTAAATGAGTTAAATTAAAAAAAACATGTTCCACATTTTTAAAAATATTTCATATTTTCAAATATTTCATATTTTATATGTTTAAGTATTTAAAAACTTGATGATGTCTTATATTTTTAAAAATTAAATACGTTTCATCTTTTCAAACTTTTAAACACAATTTATATTTTGAAATATTTAAATACATTTTATATTGGAGAATAATTAATACGTTTTACACTTTGAAATATTTAAATACATTCTATACTGTAAAATGTTTAATACTTTTTATATTTTGAAACATTTGAATACATTTTATGCTGTAAAATGTTTAATACTTTTTATATTTTGAAATATTTAAATACATTTTATATTGGAAAATATTTAGGACTTTTTTAATTGGAAATTCTTTCTTTGTGTTGACATTCAAAAAACAAAATCGTGTTGGAAAATTCTACATATAACATGATTTAAAATCGGTGATAATCAAGTCAAAATAAACTGAATGTAAAATAATACAAACGCTATTGTTCCACTTATACAAATGTTTGCGCAAAAACTGGATTTTCAAGGATGGTATAGCCTCTTGACTAAATTATTCAGCTTGTTATGGTCTCAACTAGATTGCTTAAAATTGTCCGTGACTAAGTTAGTAAATATTTTCCGCAACTAAATTAGTAAACATGTCCGTAATTAAGTTAGTAAACATGTTATTTAGTTAAACTAGTAAACATGGTCTGCAACTAAACTAGTAAACATGTTCGTAATTAAATTAGTAAACATGTTCTGTAGTTAAATTAGTAAACATGTCCTGTAACTAAATTAGTAAACATGTTCCGTACCTAAATTAGTAAACATGTTCCGTAACTAAATTAGTAAAAATGTTTCGTATCTGAATTAGTAAACATTTTCTGTAGCTAATTTAGTAAACATGCTCCGTAACTAAATTGGTAAACATGTTTCGTAATTAAATAAGTAAACATATTCTGTAGCTAAATTAGTAAACATCTTCCTTACCTAAACTAGTAAACATGTTTCGTAATTAAAATAGTAAACATGTTTCGTACCTAAATTAGTAAACATCTTCCGTAACTGAATTAGTAAGAATTTTCCGTATCTGAATTAGTAAACATGTTCTGTAGCTAATTTAATAAACATGCTCCGTAACTAAATTGGTAAACATGTTTCGTAATTAAATAAGTAAACTTGTTCTGTAGCTAAATTAGTAAACATCTTCCGTACCTAAACTAGTAAACATGTTTCTTAATTAAAATAGTAAACATGTTTCGTATCTGAATTAGTAAGCATGTTCTATAGTTAAATTAGTAAACATGTTCCGTACCTAAACTAGTAAACATGTTTCGTAATTAAATTAGTAAACATGTTTTGTATCTGAATTAGTAAACATGTTCTGTAGTTAAATTAGTAAACATGTTCCGTACCTAAACTAGTAAACATGTTTCGTATCTGAATTAGTAAACATGTTCCTTAACTAAAATAGTAAACCTGTTACAGTCTTAACTTAATAAATATCATGTTCCGTTCAATCAAGATGCCAAACACACTTTAATTAAAAAACAAATAAAAACTATGCCAGCAAGTAATGAAAATATGTAAACAAATATTTTGTTAATAAATGTTATAAAATGAAAACAAGGAAACGTATTTGTTAATTAATTAAGACTGTTTGTTTGTGTGTTTGTTTGTGTGTATCAATGTGCCTTCCTTGTTATTCAAATTTGGAGTTTAAACGTATTTTTATTTTGGCTTTTATCTTCGTAATTAAAGGCTGTGTTTGTCGACTTTTTCTCGTGTAAACATTTTAAGGCAAATTTTAGTTTAATGAGGACTTGTAAGCAGACTATTCGAAGGGAGTGTCACAGTTACAATTATTGGTTTTAGTCTTTCAAGGTATACTACTAACATTACTACAACTACTACTATCACCAGTAATACTACTACTATTACTACTACCACTACTATTACTACTACCAGTACTATTACTACTACCACTACTATCAGTTTTACTATTATTACTACTAATACTAATATTTTTATTACTGCTAATACTACTATTATTTTTGTTACTATCACTACTAGTACTACCAATGATACGGTACTTTTGATAATATTTACAACATTAGTTGTTCATTATATTGTTTGTGTTGGTTAAGGCTGTATAATAAAAATACATAAAAACCAATAAAAAAATTGTATTAGTTTTGTTGTTTGATTTGTTATTAGTGTTATTATTATTTTTATCTATTTTCATTATTATTATTACTGTTATAGTTATTATTATTATTATTAAAAATGTTAATATTAGTAATAACCTATTAATATTTTTATTATATCATATCACAATTATTTACCGCATTTATAATACAAACAATCTACCAGACAAAATACTTTCAAAGTCTTGTTATGGAACGAAAACAGCACAAGTGAGCACATTGAAATAATATCTAGCTTACCTCACTATATAAAATATATATATTAATAATATATATAATATATAATATAATATATAATATTATATTTTTTGTATCATATTAACATTATATTGTAGGTATGACAACTAACTTATATCAGCGTTGATTGTTTGTAATAATTATCAATATTTTTAAAAAAATAATTAAATTGTTAAACTGTTATAAATTTAATAAAATACTTCTGTTTTCAGACGGAAACACAAAGCTACAATTTGGTATCATTATTATATTCCCATATTAATCGTACCATTACCAAAAATATGACTACAAAAAATGAATTACTTGTTGGTATTGTTACGGTATCAAAATAAAGGTATTGTTACCATACATATGGTGTCAAAATAGCCTATGTTTATCAAACCTTGGTATTTTTACTATTCATACGATAATAAATAAGATATTACTAACATAAATACGGTAATAAAAAATGTATCTTTACCATAAATATGGTGACAAATAAGGCATTGATACCATGCAAACGGTAGTGAATACAATAGTTTTACCATAAATACGGTAATAAACAATGTATCATTTCCATAAATACGGTAATACAAATGTGTCGTTACTAAAAATACGGTAGTGAATAAAATAGCATTACAACAAATACGGCAATAAAAAGGTATCATTACCACAAATACGGTAATAAAAAAGATGTCGTTACCAAAAATACGGTAGAAAATAAGGTATGATACCATATATAACATTCACCAATTCTCAACCTTCTCCCTTCACCTGATGTGTAATCCATCAACGTCTCGTCGTGGGAGCAATGCTCTATCATTAGTAAATAGGTTATTGTATTTGTTATTGTTGTTGTTGTTATTAATATTTTTGTTGTTGTTGTTCTATTTTTGTTGTTGTTAATGTTGTTGTTTTTTGTTGTTATTGTTGTTTTTGTGATTGTTATTGTTTTATTGTTGTTGTTTTTTTGCCGTTTGTGTTGTCGTTGTCGTAGTCGTTGTTGTTGTTGTTGGTGTTGTTGTTATTGTTGTTGTTATTGTTATTTTTTTGTTGTTGTTGTTTGTGTCGTTGTTATTGTTGTTGTTACTGTTAGTGTTTTTGTTGTAGTTATTGTTTTTGTAGTTGTTTTTGTTGTTGTTTGTGTTGTTTTTGTTGTTGTTTGTGTTGTTGTTGTTGTTGTTGTTGTTGTTATTGTTGTTGTTATTGATTTTGTAATTGTTATTGTTGTTGTTATTGTTTTTGTAATTTTTATTGCTGTTGTTGTTGTTATTGTTGTTGTTGTTTGTGTAATTATTATTGCTGTTGTTGTTATTGTTGTTGTTGTTTTTGTTAGTGTTGTTTTTATTGTTATTGTTGTTTTTGTGATTGTTGTTGTTATTGTTCTTGAAATTGGTATTGTTGTTATTTTTGTAATTGTTATTGTTGTTATATAGTCGTAGTATATATACTATATCGACTATATATTGTGAGGAAATGCCTCTAATAAAGTTAGTTCTTAG
>JARUHE010313062.1:0-11898 GCA_031471125.1 Archaeomysis grebnitzkii | reverse complement strand
TTTTTACAATTGTATATTATAAAAATAAGTAATTGCTCGACATTTAAGCCGCATAGCGGTTTTGGCATAACTAGTTTCATTCCTGACATGGTCTTGCCATAATATATGTATGTATATATATCTATATATAGAACAGTGTGTAATTCTAGGTAAATGACTGTCATACTCATGATAATGACTTTTAAAAAAATCACTCAATATGTACACATTTCTTATTAATTCTTAAATAATAATTGTTTGTTAGGGTATCTATCCATCCTACAGATACCCTATTACAATCAACATGTGTGGGTCAGTCCATCTTCATTGTTGTCTGCGTCTTGAGTTCACAGATTAGGTGAAGGTAAATGTTGAAGTTTTTCATTTTTGATTTCAGTTTTTTTTATTGAACAAAATTTATAGGTAATGAGCTGAACAATAACTTTGCTTTAATAAAAAAAAATTCTATATATTATATTTTCTTTAAAAAATGATGTTTATAGCTCAAATTATCTTAGAAAATATTTCACTTTTTTATAAGAGGTGAAGGTAAATGTTGAAGTTATTTTTTTTTTGAATTTACAATTTTTTCTTGAATAATAACTGCTTAAAAAATAAACAAAGTGTCTATAGATTTTTTTACTGAAACCATTTGTTACCTCTGGTTGATAAATGCCCTACTATTACCTAATTTTATAAATATCAAAACTTTTTTTAAGTTTAATAAATAGTTTTTGATTTGAATGGAAAAAAATTATTTTTATGAAAATGCAGTCAAATTTCTTGATTTAACATTTTTAATTAAGTTCATTGTGAGTTCATTTGAAGTTCTACAAAAAACTTTCATTATGAATGGTATGTTACAATTTGTTTCTTCAGCCAATATTTTGCATGACTTTTCATATGTCTAGTCTTTATATATGACATTTGCATCACATTAAAATCAAAATAATCACAAAAAAAAAGTAAAATTTATTTTAACAAATGGTGTTTGTTTTATATCTCATGGAATTCAAAATCTTCTAAAAATCAAAATGGGTGCTTGAAAATACATCATTTTCTCCCCCACATATATTTAATTCACAAAAAAATTAACCGAACTAAATTTGAAACAGTAAATACTTTTATTAGGTAATAATTCATATAATAATATATTGTTATTCTATAACCATCTACACTTCTTTATTTACATTTCCTTATCTTAAATATTTCTATTTTTCATATGAATTCCACCATCTTCTAATAATGCAGTTTCTACAATTTGTTTCACTGAGCATAATCATTAAGTCAGGTGTATATTGAAACATTATGAATCCTTCATTTCTTCTTCATTGATGTTAGATTTTTTGTTTATGATGTCATATACTGGTCAATATGTAAAAAAATGTAATTTTAACTGAAAGTCTGAAGTAAAAATAAAAACAAATTGTTTACTTAGAAATATATCAAAATGGTACTTCAAGTTATATGATGGCAAACACAAAAGTGCTTAGCACTAAACTGCGCAATTAACAATATACATTGTTACCGTATAGCAGTGTAATCGAACTTAACCGATCTCTGCTCCCCTTCACATATCAACCTTAATCTACTATCCACATTGAGTGATGTGTACCCTAAAGACATGTAGCCAACATATGGTGCATCCTCCAAGCCAGGGTAAGCTTAGCATATAAGATTTAAAGGGAATACAACCAAGTTCAAATTTCCAATGAAATAGTCTTAGAGTGGACTGTGTATTTAATTTTAGTCAGAATGCAATTATTATTTCTCCTTTCAAACTATCATCGTCGTTGCCGCCCACATCCACATCATCATTATTTTTCTTGTATTTATTATTATTTCAAACTATTATTATTATTATTATTATTTCAAACTACCATCGTCGTTGTCGCCCACATCCACATCATCATTATTTTTCTTGTATTTATTATTATTTCAAACTATTATTATTATTATTATTTCAAACTATCATCGTCGTTGTCGCCCACATCCACATCATCATTATTTTTCTTGCGTTTATTTTTACAATGAAGGTTTGACACTTGAAGTTTTGATTCAAAATTTCAATGCTATCTTAAATTAACAATTTTGAATCATTTTTCAGGTGATTGACAACAGATAAACATGTCAGACAGCGAAGCAAGTATGCATTCGGATTCCGAACCCGAACCAGACCAACCAACAAAAGGGAGTGACAGTGAGGTAAAATATTGTAATTTATAAAAGCAAGGTGTTGCCTTAGCTGTCATTCTAAGGATTACTCCAGTAGAGTTACTATCGGAAAAGTGTTGAAGGCAGCTGAAGCAACGCCCTGCATAAAAGCGTTTAAGTTGTTTTATGAATGATTGTGTTAAAATATTTTCTTTAGACTTTCTCATATCATTTTCTATGCATTTCTACATTTCTCCTATCTTTTCTCAATCATTTTATTGTTCTCCTATTTCATAATTAGTGAATTTGTTGTTTTTTGCTATTTTAACCTCCTTATAATATACATATTTATTTATTTATTTTGATTAATTGATTGATTAATTATAATATTTTTTAAATTAAATAAAAATTTACTGATTTTTAATGAAAAACCTGCTTAGTGACCTAACCAAATTTTTTGGTTAGTTTTTTTGATTAAGCTCCTTGTGAATTTATTTGAAATTGTACAACAGTTTGTTTAATAATAATTTATTTAGTACTCGTTGCTTTCTGATGAGCTTACATGTGATTTGTCATACTGATAGTTGTAATGCTGGCCTTCGACAAATTTTTTTTTATCCATTTAATATTCATATTCAAGCACAATTTTCATACTACCAGGTTCCTATTTTATATTTTATAGGGTCACCATCCTCTTGATACCCTCTTAAACCCACATGTGTCATCTTGCATTTACATTTTGGGTGTTTTTTTTTATTGATGTAGAGTTGTGGACAATGATCTGATTAATGACTTTGTTTTAATAATGTTTCTTATATATATTTTTTCAAAGAACTGATGGAAAATTTTGAAGTTTTCATTTATATTTTTACAATTTGTTTTATTGGCTTGAATCTATAGATAATGTTCTGAACAAAATCTTTGGTTAATTTATATTTTTGCAAGTATTATACAGTTTTCCCTAATTTACAAGAGGTGATGCTTAATGTTGACGTTTATTGTTTTTGAATTACTGATAGGTAATCAATCATCTAAATAATAATTTTGTTTAAATTATTTTTTTGCAAGTATTATCTTATAAAAAAAAGATTGACCTTACAAGAGATGAAGACAAATCTAGAAAATGTTTCACCTAATTTACTTTTTTTTTAATTAAATCTGAATAGTAATGTTGATTGAATATTTTTTCACTAAAATTCTTTATTAGAATCAAAGTGTTAACGAGTTGATTGCGCTTCAACATATTACGCTCTTACAGAAATATTTGTTTGTTAGGGACTGTGGAGATGTTATTTTATTTTTTAAATAATTTTTCCAATCACATTTCTATCGTGTAGCTTTTTTTTCTATTGTTGAACAGTAATGTGTAAATATAAGGTTATGTTCTCGATGAAGCTAATCCAGTCGTGTTTCAGGGTGAACGTCGCAGTCGAAGTAGGAGTGCAAGTGGCAGCAGGAGCAGAAGCAGAAGTGGAAGCAGAAGCCGTAGTAGGAGTAAGACGAGAAGCAGGAGCAGAAGCAGAAGTAGAAGTAGAAGTCGAAGCAGGTCGGCTCATTCCGATGAGGCGGAGGAAGCTCGAAGTGGCGAAGAAGAAGTCAGCGGAGATGAAGAACCTGCGGATGGAGAGGATATCGCAAATTCGGTTCGTTTTTTCTTTCAAGTTTTTTGTTTTGTTGACCTACAGTTATCATTCATATCTCGAATGCACAATTATGAGGTGTACATTAAATGTAATAAATAAATTTGTTTTTTGTACATGCCATACATTGGTGAAAACACTCCTCTGGTTTTCTTTATCAATTGTATATATTGATGTTGTCTTTCCGATGATAATGGCTCTAGTAGCATTTCAATGGCTAATTCTTGGATATTTTCCAAGGGAGGCATAGAATAGCCACTAAATTGTGGCTAATAGCCAAGGATCAGCCACTAACTAGAGATAGATGCTACTAGGTTGTGGTTGTCATCCGGAAGTTCTTGCTTATTAAAAATTTCTTTATTTCAAGAGTTACAGATAACTTTAATTAATTAACAAATCTTGTTTTATCATCACCCTCAATCCATGCAATCAAAAATTAATAGAACCTATCTATATAGTTGTAGCAAAAAAACACAATTTTTATGTCCTATTTTTTCTTTTGAAAAGTTACAGAAAATGTTGTAGAACAAAATTTGTTCATTATAACGTTTCCAGAAGTAATTTTTAAAGAAAATGAATAATTATTTAAATATTAGCAAATAATATTTTACTTTATGTGAGATTTCTTCCAATCCTCTTCGTTTTGCTAATGTGATTGCTGAACGCAACTATATTTGATTTATGAATAATTTTGGTTGATACAATTGGCTTACTTTGCTAATATCTTAAAACTTGAAATATGGAAGGCTTAACCCTATAATGTCAGATGTAAAGAATTATTTACCCTCCTCCATTCTCGACCTGGAGGATTGCTGGATGTTCTTAAAGTACACTGGTTGATATGTAAAGCTGGTCAGATGTTGGTAAATTTCGATGAGACCAGTTGTATGAAAGCCACACATTATTATTCAGCTGTGTCTAAAAGACCAGCTTATATAATTGATCTCCGATTGTTGCTGGTGGATGATTTGTAGACTCTTGACTAAATTTGGCCATTTTCTGAAAAAATAATTTAACAGAAAAGTTTGTTTGAATGAAAATAAATTGCATAACATTCAACACTGATGTTACTGAATTTTTTTTTGTGAAATCACTATTTATTAAAACACACCTTTCATAAGGAGTTAATTATTAAATTCATGGTTAACCGAGCTTTTATTTGAATGTTTGCAGAGTCTACTTGAAACAAATGAAAGAATAATAGACTTTGAGGTAGAATGCCTTGAGGACTTTTTTGCTAAAAGTCTTAGAAGGTTATGATTAATCAAACTTTTTATTTGAAGGTTTATTTAAAATAAATGAAAGAAAAGTATTGATATAATTCTTCAGAGGTGAGTGGAACATATAAAATAGAATTTTATTCAATAATTATACAAATTTAGAAACTCTTCAATATAAAAACACAGCTTTATTGCGTAGCATTTACTCGTGCTTGTTTTTGTTAGTAATTTGAAGGTTGCAAATTAATTCATTTTTATGTCCAGACTCGTTAAATGAAATTTCATTACGTTTTTTCAGGAATATGACAGCGAAGAGGACGAGGACAATGATGACAGGCCGAAGAAAAAGAAAAAGAGAGGAACGGTGTCCGACTATTTCCTCGAAGAAGCCGAGGTGGACGACGATGAGGGTGAAGACGACGACGAAGACGAGGTAAGTCGTGAAATAAAAATAAAAATAAAGTTTATTTCGTCTTACAAATACATCTCATTTTCAACTAAAAAAATAAAATAAAATTTTTATAAAATTTAAATTTTTTAAAACATAAATATGCAAAATCCAAATATTTTTGTTTCATTTTAAAATCTTATTGAAAGTTGAAAACATTTTTTCAAATCATTTTATCTTGGGCAACAGCACTTTGTTAATTTTAAAAGGTAATTTAGATCTAATTGCTGGTCAGGCCAAAACTTTAGGCTTCCACATTGTCCACTCCAATAGTAATTCCTATGGATCATGTGGCAAACATAGCTCCAATAGTAATTCCTATGAATCATGTGACAAACATAGCTCCAATAGTAATTCCTATGGATCATGTGGCAAACATAGCTCTGCCCTGATATAGAGGTCATAAAAATATATATATTATTGGACATTATTTATTTTTATTTTTTCTTCTTAAAATTGATTTATTTTTACTGTGCATAGTAAGACATATTTTTGGAGTTATAATCTAATAGCATTTCAATGACTAATTCTTGGCTATTTTACAAGGGAGCCATAGAATAGCCACTAAATCGTGACTAATAGCCAAGGATCAGCCACTAACTTGTTTTCAATCTTAGAGACTTGGCTATATAATCATATAAAAACAATATATGCTTTTTGACACAATATTAAAAGTTACAACTTTTAAAAAAATAAAGTTAAAAAATAAAAACTTTCTAAATTTTTAAAATATTAAAAACTAAAACTTTTTAAAATATTAAAAAACAAACTTTTTAAAATATTAAAAAACCATTTTTTTAAAATATTAAAAAACAAACTTTTTAAAATATTAAAAAACAAACTTTTTAAAATGTTAAAAAACAAATTTTTTAAATATTAAAAAACTGAGCTTTTTAAAATATTAAAAAACTGAAAGTTTTTAAAACTAATTATGCCTAAACCGCCATGCGGCTTAAATGTCGAGCGATTATTTATTTTTATAATATACAATTATAAATTTTTTTTTAAATGTAAAAATATAATCAGCAATAACAAAAAAACTTGATTTTTTCAATTCTATTACATTGTATTTATACTTGCATACTTTTTGTTAAATTCTGAAAATGTGAAGCAAAAAAAATATTTTACAAGTTATTTCTCCTCATTTTAACCTAAAATAAGAAAAAAAGTGAAAATTATATAAAAAGAATTCCATTGCATTATATTGTAAGCATATTGATTGTTCAGTTGTGAAAATTTGATGCAAAAATATTAAAAAACAAACAAGTTATTAAGAAAATAAAAACTTTAACCTTTTGTTGAATGTCCGAACGACGCAGACGACGAAGACGGAATAGTAACATCTATGTCTTACTTCATTCACTCGCTCGACAATAAAATATTAAAACTTTTTAAAGTAATAAAAAACTAAAACTTTTAAATATTAAAAAACTGAGACTTTTTAAAATACTAAAAAACTGAGACTTTTTAAAATATTAAAAAAACTGAGACTTTTTAAAATATTAAAAAAACCGAGACTTTGTAAAATATTAAAAAACATACTTTTTAAAATATTAAAAAACAGACTTTTTAAAAAATTAAAAAATTGATACTTTTTAAAATATTAAATTAAAAAACAAACTCTAAAATACTAAAAAACTGAGACTTTTTAAAATATTAAATTAAAAAACAAACTTTAAAATACTAAAAAACTGAGACTTTTTAAAATATTAAAAAACTAAAACTTTAAAATATTAAAAAACAAACTTTTTAAAATGTTGAAAAACGGAAACTTTTTAAAAACACAAATATTTCAGAGACCATCTCGAATAAATTTTTAATTTAATGTAATTTTTTTTTTTTTTTATTATGACCGATTTAAGACAAAACATAATTTAACTTCTAACTTTATCCGTTTCTTGTAACACCGGTGATAAATGATTATAGAAGTTTACTGTCTTATGTAACACCAGTGATACAAAACATGTTAGCCGATATTTTCGATTTAGCTACATTCAAAACATCAACTAACTTGTCCTGTATCACTGGTGTTACATAAGATGAAATTATGTATCACCCTTGATACAAGAAACAGTTAAAGTGTTAGGCCATTAATTACAAAAAACAATTCCACACCATAAAAAAAATTAAAAACTATAAAAAAGCAAAAGCCAATAGTTTAAGATCACAACAGCAGGGTGGCAAATTTACGTATTATCTATACATACTTTTAAGTAGCATTAATGCTTGAACAATCTTTTGTATTTAACCTGGAGAGTATTGCTAAAGAGTATCATTGATTGGAGCTTAAAACTAAATATGTTTGGGCATCGAAAACTAATTAAAAAAATTTCTTGAGTATCAAATTATCGGAATCAATAAATATAATTTTTACGAAATAATTATTCTAGCGATAACACTAAATGAGAATGAGGATAAATTTTAAGGTGAAAAGGAGAATCATTATTATCATTTTGACAATATATATATAATTATATACAATTGTATACAATTATATACAATTGTATACAATGTTATTTAATTATATATAATTATATACAATTGTATATGTTATTCAATTATATATAACTAACATATTAGAGAACAAAATTTACGAGAATCAATTCGTTGAATAATTACAGTAAAACTTAAAGAGAAATTGAGTATTTATTTGAATTTATTTGCTAATATTATTATTATTATTATTATTATTATTATTAGTTGTTGTTTCGGTCAACTTAACTTAAGCAATCGCGTTTGATAGCAATGCTAAAAAATTAGACAAAATTAAACTAAATAGAATCATATAACATTGTTACATTTCAACTGTCTGATGTAGAAAAATAATTATTTGATAACAGATGAGACATTATCGAATGTATACAAACACTAGTAATTATGTGCATTCAAATATATATATATATATATATATATATTGTATATAATTTACAATATATTTATATTGTATATAATTTATAATATATATATATATATATATATACATATATATATACATATATATATATATATATATACTATAAATTATATACAATATGTATTATAAATTATATACAATAAATTATATACAATATGTATTATAAATTATACACAATATACAATATAAATTATATACAATATACAATATATATTATAAATTATATACAATATATATTATAAAATATATACAATATATATTATAAATTATATACAATATGTATTATAAACTATATACAATATATATTATAAATTATATACAATAAATATTATAAATTATATACAATATATATTATAAATTATATACAATATATCATAAATTATATACAATATATCATAAATTATATACAATATATAATATAATAAAAATACATAACATAAAAAAATTGAATTAAGATAAGTTGCGAAAATGTGTCTGTCTACCTATTATTTAAAAATTAGGTTTCAAGTGTTTACAATAATTGTAGTTTATTATAAATGTTTTGTAGATTTTAATAATATAATGTTTACCAACTTTAACTAATTTTGAAAATTTTTAATCGGTGAACACGACTCGCACGATCAACGCATTTCCGCAACTTGCCGTAAATATACAAAAATCTTGATTTCGATGAATTGAACATATGCATCAAAATTTGCAGTCATTAACAAAGGTGGAGCTGTAGTTGATGTAGTAGTATTAGTAGTAATGGTGGTGGTGGTGGTGGTGGTGGTGGCGGTGGCGGTGATGATTTGATGTTAATAATGTTTCATGTAAAGATGGTGATGAGGATGTATATAGGTCTGATGATGGTGATTGGATTAATGATCATGATAATTATTATAATTATGATAATTATAATTAATAGCCTAGCTCATTGTTTGTTTAGTGAAAATATTTTAGTTAACTACTTCTTCCAAATATGAGAATTAGTATAAGTATATATCGTTTTAAAATTCTCAAATGAACCTCTACTGTGTTTTCAATACATAAACGTTATTACCTTTCCTAGCACATAGCAAACAAACACTTTAACCATTTAACGCCTGAATTATTTTCACCCTAAAGTCCCCAATCCAATTAAGTTTGTATTGAAAATTACCTTACAACCGTCATTTAATTGTCCCTACATGCGTTAAAGGGTTCAAACTGAAGGATTATTATTTCAAATTAATATTTTTATGACACCTAATTTATGTACTGTTAATATTGACTTGAAATTGAATTTATATCTACTACTCAGGGCAATCAATACAATTGGAATGACAATAGCATAAGTGAGGTAAGTTCTATGTGATTTGAATGTGGGTTACCTCACTTGTGCTGTTATATGTATCGACAATAGCACACGTAAGTTAAACTCTGTGTTATATGAATGTAGGTTGCCTCACTTGTGCTACTGGCGATCCATATGTAACACTAACCATGCCTGAGTCGGTGTTTAATAAGTTTGAACGATCAAATACAATGAATCGACTCATAAGCATTTGTTACCTAACAAAGTATATAGCCAAAAAATTCAGCTGCATTCACAGTGCATTGTAAGCCAAAGCTTATAATTTCTTTGAGACGAAATATTCAATGGAAAAAATAGCTATTTGCAATAAAAAAAAACATATGAATACAATATTAGCTTCTATTCCATGAACTATGAAGGTATTAAAAAATGGCTACATGAGTGTAAATATAGTTGGAAGAATGGACATTACAAACAATATGGCGGTTGATATTCCATATGTAACTTTGCTAAGAATTTTGAAAGCTCATTGGATTGCAATGAAGCAATACGACCTTTCTCTAAGGAGGAAAGCAGTGCGATAAAAGTTTATCAGTTATAAACGAGGCAGGCAACTTTGATTTCTCGACAAATTTTTTCACAGTGATGCCCTTGAGAAAATATTTGTTAGGGTGAATATAGGAGCAAGGGTATGAGAGGATAGAAGGTAAGGCGAATGGAAGACATAACAGCTGGAAATGACGTCATGACTTTCAGCCAATCAGAGGACAGCTTATACATGATTGATTGGAAAAGCTATGACGTCATCAACGCTTAGCTTAACTTTTTAATTTCACAACAAAATCGAGGAAATTTCTCACCGTCGTGTCAACGAGACTAATTTTTTTCCTCTCAATCGACTGATCGACCATCATCATCTGAGCGTCGAGCTCAGGACTACTCAGCGCCGAGTTGTTGAAAAAGGCGCCAAATTCCTCGTATGTGGCGCGTGGACTCGGACACACGACTTGAAGACAGATTTTTGTTAGTTTCAGTATAGATAAATTTTAAGAAAATATGGCAGCTCATATATCTTCATTATTTTTATATGTTTATAAACAATTGTTTTCATAAGAATTATTTATTAAAATGTTTAGAACAATATATTCTTATCAGGCATGTATACAGAGTGGTAAGAATATATGCTTTCATTTGCAGTGCTAGCCACATCAATCTGGACATGTACATAGGAAACATTTATCTGAGATTTGGACTAAACTTTTCAAACATTCTATTGTAATTTATAGTAAATGTGTGAAGGTTAAAATAGTTTTATTGTGATAAATGTTCGATATACTAAATAATAAATAAAAATACAAACACGATGCAATTAAATGGAAACATATTAAAAACTCCAGATTAATGTGCCTATGACTTAACAGGGTG
The DNA here is from genome assembly GCA_031471125.1 of Archaeomysis grebnitzkii. Classification (NCBI taxonomy): domain Eukaryota; kingdom Metazoa; phylum Arthropoda; class Malacostraca; order Mysida; family Mysidae; genus Archaeomysis; species Archaeomysis grebnitzkii. Next base: position 842 of record JARUHE010313062.1, on the reverse strand, counting down.
GGATCAAAACCTGTAAATTTCCCGCGTTTTTTTACAGTTTGAATCGTGTCTTACCAGTACAAGGCGGTAAAACCCGTAAATTTCCCGCGTTTTTTACAGTTTGAATTGTGTCTTACCAGTACAAGGCGGGAACGTGGTTGGGTCTTGGGAGAAAGTATGATTTGCGAAGCAGTCGGATTTGAAGTAGTTTTGGTGTTCCGTCGCGTTTTCTTTTTCGTCGTAGAAAATTCTGTCTTTTTGGCACACGTAGAAAATCTGGCGGGAGTTTTTCATCATTATTAATTAATTATTATTAATTTATTATTATTAATTAATTATTATTAATTAATAATTATTAATTAATTTGTATCAATTAATTCTTATTAATTAAATATTATTAATTAATTCTTATTAATTAATTATTATTAATTAACTATTATTAATTAATTATTATTAATTAACTATTATTAAGTAATTATTATTAATTAATTAAAATTAATTAGTTCTTATTAATTAATTATTATTGATTATGTTTTAATTTAGTTTAATTAGTATTAATTAAATTTCAATTCAGGTTAAGTATTATTGATTACCTTTTAATTTAGGTTATATATTTTTAGTTATAATTTAATTTACGTTAACTATTATTGATTAGATTTTAGATTTGGTTGTTTTTTTCAGTTATAATTTAATTTAGGTTATTTATTTTCAGTTATAATTTAATTAAGGTTATTTATTTTCAGTTATAATTTAATTAAGGTTATTTTTTCAGTTATAATTTAATTAAGGTTATTTATTTTCAGTTATAATTTAATTAAGGTTATTTATTTTCAGTTATAATTTAATTAAGGTTATTTTTTCAG
>JARUHE010313051.1:0-11899 GCA_031471125.1 Archaeomysis grebnitzkii | reverse complement strand
TTTTAACATTCATGCTATCTTTTTTTGTTTATTTATTTACTTATATGTATTTATTTATTATATATTATTATTTATTTCTTTATTTTATTCTAACATTCACGATGTACTTGTTTATATATTTGTTGTTATATAATTAGTTATTGTATGCTGTTGTATTTTTATTTGTTTTATTTTAACATTCATGGGACCTGTATTTATTTATTTCATTCTAACATCCATGATATTTGTATTTATTTATGTATACTTATTTAGTATATATTATTTTATATTTGTTTATTTTCTTGTAACTGTTTTTTTTATCTTTGTCTATTTGTTATACATTTGTTTATTTTATATCTACTAATTTAATTTTAATATTCATATTATCCATATGTTTTATATATTTATTTATTTCTATTTATTTATTTATTTTATATTATTAAATAATTATTCATTTATATAACCAAACTAATTTAGTTGTTAAAGATAACAATAAACTATTACCATTTTTAATTTAAAGTTTTTTCAAATATCCTATCTTAAAATAATTTATATAAATGTCAAAATATTTTTCAAACTTTGTTTATAAGAAAAATTAATGTAAAATTTAATGATAATTCAAAATAATTTCTTCAACCACATCATTATTATTTGAACATTTCAATTTAACAAAACCTAAAAAGTGTAAAAGTTTTCAAATGAAATTATCTCGCGAACGAAAATTTAACCAACCATCGTACACTTCTGTCATTTTTTGGCAAATCAGCAAAATCAAGGATTTCGCGTCAGCAAATGTTGGAATAAATCTTTTTTTGACCTTCTTTTCTATTGAATTATAAGATCAAATAAATCATTTGAACAAAATGGCGATGAGCTTCAAGATAGTAGTGTTTGTTCTTCTGCAGATTATACTTGGTAAGATTACTATGGTTAATTATTTTGGTATGTAGGGTACAAAAGTAGTCGGTTATTTTTTTAAATAATAGCATAGCATCATTTTGGAAATAAAATAAGAACTTTTTAGTTAATTCTAGTTTTATATGTTACTTTATCCATACTACTCTCAGCTTTTATATATTTATACTTTTCTTCGCCCTTTTCTGGTAGCTCTCTAGTTCAATCAAAAAGTTGATTCAAGAACTAAAGAGTTCATTGAAACTCAATTTTATTTCTTGTATCATTGTTTTCTGGGAATGATTTTACGTATGATTGCAAGTATTTCATAATTTGCAGTAAATAACCATAATTTTGTAGCCCTGTAGAAATGAACTACATATAAACAACTAACTAATATTTGGAAATCCATTCGTGTACTAGATGTATTGATACAAAAAGTAATTACTTAAACTAAGAAATATGAAACCTACTTTGATAATAAAAAAACAAAGAAAGCAAAAATAAAACAAATACCTGTCTGAAATTCATAACAATATTTGTTACACAAATAATGCACTAACTCCAATTTACATTAATGAAATTAAATACAATTTCTACCTGTTTTCAAAAGGTTGTTAAGACCGACTGTGTAAACAAATGGTTAGATTGTCTATGTTTATCTTGAGAATTAGTTAAATTCGCAGAATGGAATGGATGTGCTTTTAGAGTAGGAGATTAGTGACTTCATGCCTCATTATTAATGTAGATGATTAGCACGTTATTATCATTTATAAATTAATAGAAATAAATAAGTGATTCGATTAATGAATAAACCTTTTCATATTTGTTTATTTATTTAATCTTCAAGATATATTTATGATTAATTTATAATGTGTTTTCATATTTACAATTATATATTGTTAATAAAAGTTTGTAGATTTTTGAATGATGCAATTAATTACTTAATATGATAAATAAACTCAGTTTATTTGAATAAAAGTTATTATAAGAGATATTTCGACGGCCTTTCAGCCATGTTTTAACTGATAAATGATTTTGAATGAATAAATAACGACCGAAAAGGTTTAATTTTATTTAGATATTTTGTCCAAAAAATTCAACATTTATTTTTTAGTCAAAGGTATAACTTATTGCATATTTTTTCATTGAATTTTTATTATAAGGTAGTCAAACTGCTTAGAAAATGTGATAACAAATACACCTTTACTTATCATACAGTAAATATATAATTTTAAAAATGATAAGTACTTATGATACATTTTGTTTAATAACTAAAATTAACTTTATTCTAAAACTTGAACCCTTTTTTTCAACTAATATTAAAATATTCAGAACTTTAATGCAGTTTATAACTTTATAAATTATAAAGTTTATAAATTAATATAATTTTTGAATTAAGTTATAGTTATATTTGTGGTGAGTGTATATGCTTATACATACACAACATCCATGTAAGATTTAAAAACTGTTATTTCAGTCTATATAGTGTTTCCTCTTTAACCGTTTTCATACCAATGTTCCACAAATGGAACATAGGATTTGTTATTTTTTAATGCTAATTTATAGATGAAAAAGATATATTTTTTATTGGTATGTATTAATTAATCCGAAATGGAAAATAGACTTAATTAATACACACCAATAAAAAATATCTCCTTTTTCATCTATAAATTAGCATTAAAATTAACAATTTTTTTGTTTTATTTGTGGAACATTGGTATCAAAACGATTAATTGATCTACGTTAATATATTTAATAACAATTATACAAAATGCTAAACGAAACATGGATGGCAATGTCCTTAGAGTACAATTTAGGTTGTTGGTTTTAAGGATGTGTTCACACTTTTAAGTAAACAGTAGAGCTGAAGTAACTTAGGATGATCTTAATAGGAACATATGGATCAACAATAGCACACGTGAGGCAAGCTCTATGTTATTTAAACGTGGGTTACCTCACTTGTACTATTGTCGATCCATATAGTATATATAGCATAAATGATGAGAACAACCATAAAGCATAACAACATAAAAAAATAATAAGTTATAGGTTTGATAAATAACAAGAAAATATAACTTTAATAAATATTAATGAGGGTATAATTTTGTTAAATATTATAAACCTACAATTATTCAAAATACTGATAAAACAGTTTTGATTTTAGCTAAATTAAATATTATTTGAACTGTTATATTATCAAAAATATTTGACACTCGTACATTTTGTACTATGGTGAAACAACTAAACTTTATGATTTAATTTATATATATAATAAATAAGTGGAAAACATTTGTGATTTGTGACGAAAATTCAATTTGACCGAAAATTGTATAACTCGGGGAAAAAACTTAAGAAAATTAAGAGACATTGTTCGGTGAAAAGATAAATTCAATAAAAGTTGTTCAAGATTCAACAATAAATTTTCGATTTCTATCCATTTTTATGGTAGTTAAAATCCGACAAATTCATAAATCATTTTATATAAACTCGATTTACATTTTTTGTAAATAAACTTTTTTAATGTCACTTTTTATTTGTAATAAATTTTGTGAGAGATTATTCATTTGATTTATTTATTACATAGTTTTAAATTATCTTTATTTCACTCTCCTTCCATCTTTGTTTCTATACGCATTGACATATTGGTTGTTCATAATGTTCAGTCGAGTCATTAATACCATATGATACGATATAATTAAAGAACAGTTCTCATCATTAAGTTTCTATTGGAATTTAACTATATAGTTATTTTACCTTCTTAATTTTGTTAAGTGCTGGAGATCATTTTTTTCTAATTTTGTCGTGATTTCTGCGAAACATAACAACACAAAGAAAGAGAACATAAAATGTATATAATCTTTTATCATCAATATATGTATATATAATAAATACATACTTAGAGTTGTAACTTATCCTTAACAATATGTGCTTACTTCAATGTGTTAAACAAAAAAATTAAAAACATTAATTGAAAAGAATTAATGAATATTTAAATAAATAGGCCTATGCTCAACATAGCGCCCTGTGGGCATTCAGAACTTACAAACCATTACGATTAAACGCCAGCTAAAGAACATTAAATTAAAAAGAGAAAACAAATTAACTATAGTTGGTATACAAGTAAGACAAGAATTGTGTTTACTTTCAGAAGTTATAATTAAATCTATTGTGGAAATGTATTTCGTTATCTCTTACCAGATTCAAGTTTGTTAATATATATTAATGGGAGTTATATGGATCGACAATAGCACAAATGAGGTAAGCTCTGTTATTTTGATGTGTGTTACCTCACTTGAACTATTTACGATCTATATAACATGTTGATTATTAATTTTGGGGAAATATTTGAACAAAACATAATCAAGAAATAACAGAAAAATAATTTATTTTTATCAAAACTTCGTTTTGTTATTACTTTGGAAGAAGAAAAACATCAAGTTAAAGTACATTTATAATATACATTTGTTCATGTCTTCTACCATACATACTATAGCCCAAAAAATATGGGTCCAATTTAACTGAAAAAATATGCAAATAAAAGTTTTAAATTAGTGTTTTGGTTATTGTGAAAGTTATAACAAAAAGTAATACTTCGCATAGTGCTGCTGTACTTATAAGGTTGATTTTCAGTTGAAGAGAACCCTTGTTTCTTCGGAGATACTATTAACATACATGCCAATTTACAACACCTCTAACATTCGAACTAATGTAGAATCAAACGCACGCACGCACTTACACTCAGACATTTACAATCACGCACACAAATATGTACATACACACAAACATAAACACACATACGCACGAAGAGTATGTTCAAACCGTCGCGTCGCTAAAATTAGTATATCAAGTTTTGATTGCTTGCGTCCAAGTTACAATTTTAAAAAGTCAAAAGTCTCAAAATCGTCATCAAGACAGGCCGATGTAATACAAAAATTACAAAATCGTAGCCAATATTCTCGGAGATAGAACAATTCAAAAATTAACGCTGGAGATCTCTATGGAGAAAACGGACATAGTTTTCACACTGGCGAACACGCACACGCAAACTCACACAGACAAAAAAACAAAATATTTTAATACAAAATGGATTATGCACAAAAAAACAAGACTATACACACAATTTTAATAAACATTTATTAATTAATCGGAGTACCTATGTTGAAGGCACAACGCAATGCTTAAACAATCATGCAATCAAAGCACTATAATGTTGCTTATAATTTGACGACATTAACGCAACGACAAACGAGCTTCCAGATAACTTGAATGGATTTGTTACAACGACAATGTATTTAATTATCTTGTAATTAAGTCCGACTGACGTGTGTTACTCATTAATCTTTTGTATGAACTATAAATACGAATTATGACGAGACGTTCACACTATGTCTAATTTATTTTTCAATTATATCACAATACACTTGTAACGTACGTACTACAGGGTGGGCCATAACTTTCTATACATAGGAGAATGTATAATGTATATTTCTTTATTTTTGAGACACTCGAAATGATGCGTTTAACAAAAGAGCAACAAATTGAAATTATACTGATGGAGTTCAATATAGAATGTTTATTTTGCCTATGTATGGAACCTTTTGGCCCACCCTGTATATTGTAAGCCTATGTAAATAATATTTATAATGTGACATCACTCTATTCACATATTATATATCTAGGATTACACAATATACTTCATATTACAGTATATTTTACCATATTATACAATAAGTATGTATTGTGAATACCATATTCACAATATGTATATGTCTTGTCAACATTAGATTCACACAATATGTATGTATTATTAACACTATATTACCAATTTATTTATAGTGTGAACACTGTATTCACGTTAAAGTTATGTGGTGTTGAACAATATTAATGTAAAGGTAACACCATTTTTCACATAATATTTCCGTACTTGGTACACATTATTTCAGTAGTATTTAAAATATTTATATAATGCTTTACAATTTGTGTATAGTGTAACACAATATGTATGTGGTGTTGACACTACATATTTATCTGCACTAAAAGCACACTGTCAGTTCACCAGACTTCAAAATATCTCTAAATAAAAAATTAAACATCTAAAAATCACAGTGAAAATGTATGAATAAATTCATGAAAAATGTTCTCCGCCATTTTGATATAATAAATGTTGCTGCTGCACATGATGTATAAATCACACCTATTTACAAAATTTCTTTCCTATTCAATTTTTTTCGGGCATTTTTACGGTCGCTTATTTATTTTTTGCCGAAATGGCGATGCTTTTGCTGCGATTCAGCATTTTATGAAGATATTAAGAATGTTTATCTGGATTATTTTGTTCTTTCCACAGATGAAGTCAGACTTGTATGAGTTTTTCATTTACTTTTTAAGATGGTTGCATTTTTTTCAGGGCTGTTGTTTTTTTATTATTTAAAAAAAAAATTTCCTTAATAATATTTCATTAAAAAACTTATGTATTGTTTTGTTCATGGTATAATTCTGTAATGTAATATTTCGTTGTTCTATGCATTTTAAATAATGTAAAATACTATTAATGTTATTCATTAATTAATAATATTAATTTAATGAGCAGAACTATAATATCCTCTTTTTCTGATTATTTTCTTTTAACTTACACTTTGTTAGATGCAGACTAGATAAAAGTAACATTTATTTGGATAAAATGTATTATAAATATTAAAATACACATACAATAGCAATACACAAGACTTACAAACTTGTTTTGGTAGTTTTTAGTATTATAAATATAATAACAGAAACCAAAGTATAGCTTCCTGCTTAACCAAGACAAATTGTTCCAACTATACTAACAAATAAATATAGTTTCCAACTACGAGTGCAATAATTCATGTTTTAGTGTAAATTTTCTATTTAATAAATATTAAATGTAGAATTATATCAATTTGTAATAATACTTTATAATACTTTACAATACTTTATAATAATTTATAATATTTTATAATAATTTGTAATAATTTATAATAATTTATAATAATTTGTAATAATTTGTAATAATAAATTTGACAACTAAAAATTAAGATTAACGGCGAGGTGTGAAATAAATTGTCATTATATACATGACAGTTTGAAATAAATGGAGTTTGCTGGAACAGATTATGTAGAAGTTAATTCTTTCATATTGTGAGATTTACTTCATTTTTTTTGTTTATTTTTGGGATTTTTTTTGTTTGTTTTTGGGATTTATTTTATTTATGTTTATTTCTGGGATTTATTTAATTCGTTTTTTTAAATAGAATGATCGAATATATAATTTGTTATTTGAAATAGATAATTTTATAAGAAACATTGAAATAAATTAAAAAACATGTATAACGTATAGCAGGGTTAGAGTAGTATTATTAATCGTTATTATGAACCTATACAATAATACAATAAAATAAAATAATGAATAATAAATAAAAAACACGAATAACTATATTTAGGATGTACTTTGAATATATATACAACCTTTTTCAAACTCAACTTGATAACAAATACTTACTTTGCAAGCCTTTGTTGGGGCTTAGCTTTAGTGTGAACAAAATGCCTAAATAAAAGAAGTGGTCGTAAAGATAATCTATGATAGCGCTCGACTTTATAACAAAATAAATGATTTCTTATGAATTTTAGTTTACAATTATGCTTAACACCAAATGATCAATGAAGTCGTACTCATCTGTACCAGTTGCTACGTCGTACATATTTGTAACAACTGTAAAGTTGCGTTGTTACCACAATGGATTAGGAAAATTAAAAATATCTTAAGAATATTAACTGCCGAAACAAAATGAAGTCTATGAAATCGTACTTGAAACCCTCACTGTTTGTTGACGGCGATGATACAGTTGGATAGTTCTTCGTTGTTCATGTGGATTTGAAGAGCGAGCCTTGCATGGCTGATGTCAGTAGTTCAAATATTCCTTTACATTTATGCTCGCCCAATTGTAAAAGAAAAAGTTTATATTCAAGTGAATTTTCATCGAGTTATACAGGTGAACATTTTTATCATGGATACCAAAGACTCTTATTCAAATTACATTGGCATTCAATAATACGTTGCCGTCTAAATTACATTAACAGTTTTTGATAGAAACGTTTCCCCCCTTGATGAGTTATAACTTTTCATAGTGACAAAAACATACACACATACGATTGATCTTTATGTAAATAGATTATCAATAAAAAATCCCTTTGTATATTATTAATTTACCGTTTATTGCAAAGATTTTCTCACTTACGTTAAAGAGTGTATTCAAGGTTAAATTTAATGTAATATAGTCGGTAAGGCGATACATAAATGATGATTTCAGTTATAACATCTCCAATAAATACACTTCCGATGCTAATAAAATAGGTTTTTAAATGATTTCTTTTTAAATGTAATAAACTTTTCTTAAAAAAATAAATATTAATTGATAAACTATTACATTGGTCTTACTACTATTGTTTTCCACCTTTTCATAAAATAAATAAAAATAAGTTTAATAGAAGTTCTTGTGATGAAAACCGGAAATTTAAATGGGGACGACAGGATGTAAAGAACGGTTTGCTTAGAATCTTATGTTCATCAATACAATGTAACTCATTCTTAAACATTCTCCATGAGACTGTGTATATGCACTAAAACGCACACATGTAGTCATGAATAGACAAACATACATAAACACGCACACACACACACATACCCATACACAACCACATGCATACACACACACACACACACACACACACACACACACACACACACACATATATACTTATACACATACAGCCGGATGCATAGTTGTACAGGGCGCACACATATACATGTAAACATAAAGATAAACATACATCATACAAACACATACATGAACATTGTTTTTGAATATGCTGTAAATTACGACTAAACACGTATTGTAATCTTAATCTATCATTTTGGGCAGCATAAATTTTCATAAGCTCTAAATCTTACAGACCATCAGGGAATTTCAAAAGAATGAATTCGGTTATTTTTTAATTCTACATTTTCAGGCAAACTTATTGAACACAACTTAATAAACTTAGAAAGAGTTGCGCATGCGTGTATTTGTGTGTTTATCTGTTTTCTTTTCGGTTTTTGTGTTTTTTGTTTGTTTGTCTGTTTGTGTCCTATCTAGGATACCATCGACAGCACAATAATCTCACATTTTTCAAATAGAAAAATAAGAATAATGAAGTTATAAATTATAATTTGTTATTGTAAATTCCATACTGTGAAAATATGTTCTAGATTGGTACAGTATGGAATTTACAACAAAAAATAATATTTTATAACTTCATTATTCTTATTTTTCTATTTGAAAAATGTGCAATTATTGTGCTGTTGACTATGCACTGGAGACCATTGCAGATGCTATTTTTCCACGACAATTCAAGCATCTGAAATCATATTTTCAATTGGGTTGAGTGAAACTTAAAGAGATTTAAATTCATATGAACGAAAAATTTCGACGTATTTTTTTTCAAAGACATTTTAAAGAAGTTTTTATGTTTTTGATCATTGTGTTATACTTTCGTGACTTATTTATCAATATAAGAGGATATGTTTTAAACATTACAAATACAACTGATGACTTTTAAATAGTTGTATTGTTATTATTATCAGTCTTCTTATTGTTGTAATTAAATTGTATTCAATGTTTCTTTTATTATAAATTTTTTATTATTTACATTACTTGCAATTTTCTGTAAGGTTCTGTAAGGTATTATAAAATATTGTCAGATCTTATACGATCAGAACATGATCTTTTAAAGGTCTTGTAGGTTCATATAAGTTCTCACATTGTGAAATAGCGACCATCTCAGTCTAACTATAATTATCATTTTAGTTTGTCATGTATCAAACTATATCGTAATGTTTTTGGGTATAATATTTTTTTTATTGTTAAAATTTGGTGTGCAATCTAAAAGTTTTATCGGCCTTGTTCTGAGTCATTGCATAAGACAAAAAACGTTTAAAAAATATAAATATAAACAGTACTATGCTTTGGTATTTAGAAGAAACGCGTGTGTGTTCATACCTACAACTTTATAGCAATCTCAAACGTGTTTTCTATTTGTTTCCTTAATACTTTAAGCCATAGAATACTTGTTCTATGGTTTCAATATATGTACATTTCAATGTTTATTTGGTGCAATTGTTTATTTAAACAAATTGTTTGGATTTTATATTGCACATCGAGTCTGTTGGGTTACAAATTGTGGTTCTTTTTGTGTTTGTTTGTTTAAATATGTTTTTGTTTATCTTTTTGAATAAATTTATTCAATAAATTTCAGTTAACTGTAAAAATGTTTGGACGGTGTTTTTTTGTACGTTAGTTTAATTGAACCTAAATATGAGGTTTAAAAACGATGAGATGAAAGAAATAATCTGAAGTGAGAAACTATGGCAATGGAAAGTAAGCTAACGTATTTTTCCAATCGTAACAATATTAACAATATTAATAGATAATAGCAATATTAACAACAATAACAACAATACTAACTATAGCAATAACAATTACAATAGAAATAATAATAATAACAACAATACTATTGACAATTTCATAATAGTAATAGTAATGGTATTTTCTTAAAAGCAATTAAGGTAATGATAACGACGTAACAGTAATAATACTAAGAACTATACATTATACCAGAGCACTGCGGTCGCCAATGTCTCGTGTGTGCGAAAAACAAGTTTATTTAAATATAAAAAATTGGCTAACATTTAATGTACTCTTCATAACTGTTCATTTGAGATATAAATGATAACTGTAGGTCAACAGACAAAAAGTCTTAAACATTTTACTCGAATATATAAAAATATAGCTAATTCCACAAAAAATTTCATGAAACTCTAATATCTCAATAATTATAAGTTTTTCAAAAAAATATTACTTGGGATTTTTTAATGTACATCTCACAGCTATTCATTTGAGATATAAATGACAACAAACAAAAAACGTGAATGTTTTACTTGAACATGGAAAAATGGCAAACTCCACAAAAAAAATAAAAAAAAACCTTATATCTCAAACATTATAATTATTTATTTTTAAATTAATTGGGAATTCGTAATGTCTACCTCATAACTGTTAATTTTAGATACAAACGATAATCAGGTCAACAGAGAAAAGCCTGAATGTCTAACTTGAACATGGAAAAAATGGCAAACTCCACGACAAAGACGGAAACGGATACCTTAGTAGAGCATTGCCGATGGCACGCTTGAAAAAAAACCATTACAATTAAATCTTTAATAAAATAAAATAAAATAATGACAGTCAATATTTAACAGCAATACCCCAATAAATTAAACATACAACAATAATAAACAATACAAATTTAGCAGCAATACCACAAAACAACAATAAACAATAAAATATAACACAAAACAACAATAATAATAACTAAATTTACTTCATATCCTATATACATCTTAATTGTATTACAGGCAATACATTTGAGCCATTAATTCCAACGATAACTAAAAGAAAAACACAATTAGAAATAAATGAAAATAAAACAGATCAAATATGAAACAGGAAAGAAACAAACGCCGAACAATGAAACAAATGTCTTTGGTTATTTACAAATGTAAATATTTTGTGTAATAAATGGAATAATGTTTGATGCAAGGGTTGAAATCCCCTTCTATGTTCTCTTCATTGAGTTAGTATTGATCTCTGAGGGTACAGATCCCATCTGTGGATTTGGATGTGGATATGGATGAGAGTGTGGATGTGGATGTGGATGTGGATTTGAATGTTGATGTGGATGCGAATGTGGATGTGGAATTCCTCAGTGGATATGGAATTTCTGACGAAGATGGCTTTTCATGATAGTGTAATTCGATGAAATAACTGATCTCGTTCAGGGTTGGTTTTGCGGATCTTTAAACGAGGGATGCGGTGGAGAATTTATTGCACCTTCCTATTATCTTTTTTGTTGAGACTTTCAAGTCAAAATCTTTATTAGTCTTTGTTGTTATGCAATTTTCATTATT
>JARUHE010313050.1:0-20568 GCA_031471125.1 Archaeomysis grebnitzkii | reverse complement strand
GTGATGTGGATCGTGGTGGTAGTGGTGGTGGTGATGTGGATAATGATAGTAGTGGTGGTGATGTGGATCGTGGTGGTGGTGGTGATGTGGATCGTGGTTGTAGTGGTGGTGGTGATGTGGACAATGATAGTAGTGGTGGTGATGTGGATAATGATAGTGGTGGTGATGTGGATAATAATAGTAGTGGTGGTGATGTGGATCGTGGTGGTGGTGATGTGGATAGTGGTGGTGATGTGGATCGTGGTGGTGGTGATGTGGATAATGATAGTAGTGGTGGTGATGTGAATCGTGTGGTAGTGGTGGTGGTAATGTGGATAATGATAGTAGTGGTGGTGATGTGGATCGTGGTGGTGGTAGTGGTGGTGATGTGGATCGTGGTGGTAGTGGTGGTAGTGATGTGGATAATGATAGTAGTGGTGATGATGTGGATCGTGGTGGTGGTGGTGGTGGTGGTGATGTGGATAATGATAGTAGTGATGGTGATGTGGATCGTGGTGGTAGTGGTGGTTGTGATGTGGATAATGATAGTAGTGGTGGTGAGGCTGGTGATGTGAATATGATGATGGTGTTGCGGATAATGTTGGGTGGTGGTGAGTAATGGTGATAGGGGTGGTGTGGATAAGGATAATGAAGTAAGGGTACTGTGGGTACTTGTAAACATTATATTTCATACACCTGTTTTACAGTATCCATCCTACGGATACTCTATTGCAATCGACATGCGTGGGTCAGTCCGTCGGCGGCGTCGGCGTCTCGCCTTCACAATTTAGGTGAAGATAACTTGAATCAAAAATTAATAACCAACATTTTTTTTTATTGAACAGTTTATAGATAAGGACCTGAATAATAACTTTGCTTAAATAAAAACATTTTAAATATTATACTTTATCTTATATAGCTCAATTTAGGTGAAGGCAAATATCAGTTTTTCCTTTTTGATTTCACAATTTTTTGTATCGAACAAAGTTTATATATAGATAATGAGCTGAATAATAACTTTGCTTGAATAAAAAAGAACTATATCATTATTTTTTCTTTAAAGAATGATGATTTATAGCTCAAATTATTTATATTTATATTTACTATTTTCATAAGAGGTGAAGGTAAGTGTATTTTTTATAAAATTAAAAGTTTCTCCTTGAATAATAACTTCTCTTAAATATAACCAAGTTTCTATAGATTTTTTCCCTAAAAACGATGGTTTTTAATCAACTTAAAAAAATATTAAAAGTTTTTTTGATTTCAGTTTTTTTATACGCTCAATTGATCTGTCAATTAGGTTTTTTCTTTTACTGAAACTATTTGTTACCTCTGGTTGATGGATGCACTATTATATCCAATTTGTATTAGAAGTGTTGTCAAAAATAATATTAATGAATTATTTATTTCATAAAGGTAAAACAGTACTCTATATAAGGCATGCTAGATAATCACTTTTGTGGTTAAATTTGCATAATTTTCGTTTTGTAATTGAAAACAAAAACATTTCTTTTAATGTAATCAAAATATAACCAAGAAAGCCAATGAGCTATTATCGTAATGTTATAATCGGAGTGTAAAAATAATTGAAATTTTAAAAATTAAAAAACAAAGAAAATAAAATTAAAAATGAACATTTCGAAATGTATTTACTGCAACCTTCACCTCAACCACCACCCAATTCCCCGTTCCTTAACAGCCCAATTTTGTCTACCTACAAAGACGAGACCAAAGAACCGGTTTTGCCCGAGTGTTGTGGCTGACAAAACCGGTTGGCCATTTCATGAATTAATAATGGAAGTGTGAGAATTTACCTCCTTCATAATTATGCAAAATTTAAGAAAAAACTTCATTACCTAACTCTTCTTTGACCTTTTTTTGTATTTTTTTTTGTGGTAGAGAGGGATCCCAATGGTCACAACACGGGTCAATTATTCCATTGATGTGAAGGTGTTGCCTAATCTTTTTCACATTACCTTTGTTGGTGATGGTTTTTCATTGTTCGGCGTCATTTATACGTTGGCATAATTGTGCGATCAAATAATGAAAAGCGCTGCAAAATCATAATATTTATATTCATATCCGATGTTCAATAATCCACAATTTACACGAATGTGTTTACTTTTTTGAATAATTAAATCTAAAAAATGGAAGGATAATTATCAGTATAATAGACTTAGACTTTATTGTATTCTTGTGCAATGCAAGCAGCCTATACTAGCACAACATTGGCGAGTTAGGGCTGGATATCACAAAATAAATCATAATATAAATAAAAGACTGTGCTCAAGTGTTAGTGGATTTGGTTTACAACTCGATCCACTAACGTCTTATAATTCAATTTTTAAAATTAAAGTTTCGTATCCTTTATATTTTTTAAATATATAAATAACAATGTTTTGATAAATATTTAGGTCGTTTAGAAACAACTTAATTATATTAATATCCAATGATAAAACGGTCTAAGCCTTGACAAACATTCTTTTCAATTAAATACATTAGTCATAACTTAAATCACACTTACTTCAGTGTACTTTACTATAAATTAAAGCAATTATATAATTCTAGAGTGTGTTTACTGTGGAATATTTTGCCAAGAAAAAGATTTTAAAACTACCAAAATTGATCAACCTAATCAGAAGGAAAAAAAATCTGCGCTAACCACCACTCACTGAGATAGAAATGACTTTGTAGCAAGATCAAGTGCATCAAAATTATGATTCTACAAACCCAATAAGGATTGATTTCAAGGCAAAGTTAAAGGTATCTTAATCCTTATGGTCAAAACTCGTCTTTTACACCAATTGTTAATCATCGGAGAAGTTTTTATTGGTTTCAATGAATTCAATTGATAAGATAATTTCTCTTCATTGGAGTCTCCAATCTTGCCATTTAATTTCTTTCAATAAACATGAACGATGCGATTATTTATTGTCAGTATTAAAGTCTCAATGGAATAGGCTAAGAATGTGAAGTACCCTCGCCCATAAAATTTCAATAGCAACTGACGTCACCAATCCAAATACGGACCGGACCCTGTGTTGTTTAACTTGTGTTCTTGACTTGGATCAACTTTTCTTGATTTAAATCTCGATGACGCAAATGTTGTCTTTGGCTCACGGTTGATTTTCGTTTTTATTCACATCAAAAAACATTAATTTAAAATAAACATATTTTCTATATCAGTTAAATATTAGAACATTTTCTAGTTCTATTTCAATATTTTTTTGTTAAATGTTCTTTATTGTGGTTGTGGTTATCATGTTCAGAGTAAACAAACTCTTATTTAGATCAATTAATTTTGTTAAAAATATAAAATACCAATATTTGCGATATTTTTGAGGATAAATGCAGTTTAACTTTTGAAAACAACATTGATGAAATTAAAAAAAATACCTGTAATTTTTCTAATACTCTAAAGTTTATTTATATATTTTTTAATTTTCCTATGAAAACTTAACTCAGGAAAATCAATTAATTGTATTAAACATGAAAAATATTTTTGAGTAATTACAGTTTATCTTTTTTAAATTATTAAAATTAAATGATTCTCAATTTTTAGTACTTTCAAGTTTTTAATCGTCGTTTCTTCTCACAACAAATAAAACAGGAATTGGCAGAAATATAAGTTTGTTTTTATATTTCAAACAGATTTCATTAAATTAATTTGAGAGTTTTGTTTAATAAATCTTTTTTTCAATTAAAATGAAGCTAAAGTTTATTACCTTTGTCAGTTCTAATATTTATCTGTTTTATTACTCGTAAAATTATTTGATTAAGATTTTATTGGTTTAATCATCCAGATAAGAACATCAAAATAAGTAGAATATGCCTCACAAATCACCTTGGTAGAGTGGATCGTCTCGACTCTTTCGCCAACTGTGTTTGAACCGATGCAGATATTTTTTTCTTTGTAAATCTGTTTTTGCATCTCTCTGATTTTATTCTTTTTTAAAATTGTGCCTCGACCATAATCGTAAAATATATTTGCATAAACATCATAAGTTAAGTCTTAATTTAATTGTTTTTTTGGTTCAACAAAATTAAATTTCTATTTTATTTAGTATTTGTCTTAGCTTCTTCAATTCAGAGAAAAATAATTTCATGCCAACATGAGATGAGTGTAAAAATATTTTCCCCACATGTGCTGCAACAATAGATTGGTTTTAGCAACAAAGTGCAAAACTAACTAAAGGATGAAGTCAATTGAAAACATGAATATCATTAACCCCCTTTTTTAAAATATTTATTGGCAATGTACAATAAAATCAAACTGAATGACCAAATGTTATATAAAGACCGATAAATTAATGGTCAAACATGGAAATTTAAAATTTGTTTAAATTCAAATATAAAAACATTTTTGATCTATAAATAAAATTAAGCTTTACCAAACAAAAAATTGAAATATATTGTTGTTAATCCATTGGTTAATTGACTCTTATCGGCTGGAATTATATATTTTTGGCTTATCGATACACAAAAATATTCATCGATTTGATAATATAAAAAATGTTTGTTCAAATTATTTGTTTTCATTAAACATTTATCAACTTGTGTTTACTAAGTTGTTTTATAAAATGATTCGAAGGATGAAATTTTGGTTGTTTCAGTATTAGTGATTGAGTTGTACATAATAATTTCCTTACGTTTTCACATTTGCTTGGTGGGTTATATCGTCACTTCTCTTAAAATGAGCTAATTAATTTAATTCTCTCCCGTGGGTCGAACATTGGAGGTCCTAATCAGTATGAAACAATTGGTGTTTTTTTCTCCATGTTAGAAAATCCTTGTTGGTAAAATGCAGAATAACTGTCGCAGTAGGTATTATAAAATATATTATACCTACTGGGACAGCTATTCTGCATTTAGCCAACAATGATTTTTCTAAAATACAAAAAGAACAACAATTGTTTCACATTGGCTCAAAACTAAGTTTGTAATTATTTCCTTGCATGATGGAATGAATTAACCTTTGAAAATGATGGTATAGAAGTATAGAACAAACATTTACCTCTAGATTAAAATTCGAATACCATCCGTATTGAGTATCTTGTCATACATCGGTTGGATGTATTTTTGAATAATTAACCCTTAAACATGAACATTCCAATTGTCCCAAACTATCAACATTGAATAAGCCTTTTTTTTTATGTCTAAGGTTAAATCTAAGGCATTACGAGAATAATTATTCGAGCGCTGAAGGGTAAGCCACCACGATTCAAGTTCCATACAAGGACAGAAATAGAATTTAATGCTAAAAAATAATTAATTATGATGAAATGGTTTTAATGTCGTCTCAAATTAATTATTTTCGAATATAAATCATCGAAGCCGATAAGCGTTTGTTGTCAGGTTTCATTTTTTAGAATTTCTTTTTATCACATTTTTCCCAAAAGTTTACAAGGTTGAAATTCGTGATCATGTTCATGCTTAACGAACTTAATTAAGGTGAGTTTATTAATCGTGAAAATCCTAATTTAAAAGTTAATAAATATTTAATCTTGTTTACTTTGTTCTTATTTTTTTTAGAAGAAAATATAAACTGAGACTATGTTTTTTTTTAAATCTTATATCATTTTCATGTGTTTATTTAATTTTCATACACATAAATCCATCATTATATATTTAAAAATGCTTTAATGTATAACATGAATTACTTTGATAACAAATTGATTGATTTTGAGAAGTTAATTACTTCATTGAATATAACCAACAGATAATTCGTATCTATTAATTTCAATTCACGTCAATTTAAATATATTTTAATGGAATACAATTTTAAATATAGTTTTAAATCAATTTCTTATTTAAGTTATAAACGTTAAAAAAATACATTTTAAAATTGATAATTTTTGCTTATTATATGTTATGAATTTTACCAAATCATATGTAAAGTGAAAAAAATGTTTTAATTAATTTAACCAAAATGTCATTTTACATTATTTCACGTAAGATACATCTTGGCTATTTAAGTTATTTCTTATAAATTAATTGGGTATAAGTTACACTGATCAATAATATTTTATTTCAGTGCTAACAACCACCATTTAAATTTTGTATGTATTGTGCAACAACATTTTGATTCACATCTACATCCTTGTAATTTGCAACCGAGAAATCGTTTTCACTTCTCGAAAATAAAATATTGATTAAAGTACAAAGGAAAGTTTTCTAAAATGGCGACCGACTCTTTCTTTGTCACAGTTGCTTTGGCTTTCTCAAATACCTTTGCACAAGGTAATCAAATCTTGGCTTTATAGTAAACGTCGCCACGCCCATCCTTCGACTCCCACAGCGATCGAGAAAATCCTGTTTGGAGAATGCAGTGAGGACGAGTATCGTTCCAAGGCAATCGATCAAGTCCTCCGGTTGCCTAAACAAACACATCCTCTGATTTATGGCGACACTCGGGGACAAATTGATGCCCATGAGGCCAATAACTCAGCCCAATCATAATAGACGTATCGCCGTGTGACTCGAGGGCTTAGCGCTCAATAGGCTGTTCCCGTGTTTTTGCTGTTATTATAAGCCTTCTCGGGGAATACGTCAACATTTCACGCATTTGACTCCCACGTGAAGTCACGTGTTTTATACACACTATATCTTCCTCCCATCGTTTTTTAGTATTTCATACAATAAATATAAAACTTTAATGTTTTGTGTGAAGCCTCTGTTACAATTACCATAAGAATTAGTATAGTTGAACTTTGATTTACATTAAATTCAAAACAATTGAATTCGTTAATACGCGTCTGTACTCTGAAGCTATTTATACCATCAAGTTTACAGTAGGTGTGATATGAAAAATCAGGTTTATTCATATTTTTAATCATGTGTAGTCCGTATAATTATTTATGACGATTTTACTTATACTGTAATGTTTTTCAATCGAGATCTAGTTCTGAAAAACAACATTACCCTCTAAAAATTCGTTAAATTTATGTATTCAGTTAGTAACTACACTTAATGTTTTTCATCGGAAGAAAAATATTTTTTATACGTCGGAGCGGAGTTTACAGTTTCACGGATAGTTACATTTGGGATCGAATCTCCTTTCATCCTCTCAATCAAGGGATCGAAACCGATAAGCAAACGCCAAAGATGGCTGATTAGAATCATGTATTTGGCGGAAGTTGTTCTTTCATGGTGTTTTATTTGGGCAATAAATACAGGTGTCCAACATTTAATTGCGCTTCTTACCTTGAATGTGCATACGTTTAGATGAAATCAACTTTATATAACCGAAAAATATTTATGGACTAAGTATATCAATACTTTGTATCTTGTTCAAAAGCATCTGTTGTCTCTAGTTATCTATAGAGCGAAATAAATTGAAAGAATTGTTGTCACATATTTATTATTTTTCTTATTCAATAGATTGCTATACTAGATGAGTAAATAGTTAATATTAGATGTTGGAATTTAATATATTTTTAAATGGTTTATTGTTAAACTTTTTCAAGTTATTATAGTTTTATAAACTGTCCGCTTTAGTTTTAGATACGCTTTTGAAATTAATTGACTTTGTATGCAGTGACTTTACAGAGTAAGCTATCAAGACACGTACTTAGTGGGATGTTGGAAATAAAGGATTAAAACATAAATGTCCCGTATGTTTATTCATAATTTAAACAAAATTTGGTTGTTACTGTCATTAAATTTGATAAAAACGATCTAATATCATCAATAATCTAAAAGATGTAACGTATTTTGACAAACCCAAAATTATTGTTTTATATTGAAAACATATAGAGGAAAATTATCTAAATAAGTCATTCTTTTTATAGTAATCTAAATAAGGAATTTTAACCAAGTGACTTGATTGCCAAACTGTATTATTTGACAGAATTATGAACATTTAATTCTATATTTGGTAAAAACTTTCTTTCTAATTCCTTACAAATGTTGTTTGAATTTTGCTTCCTTGTCCATATTTGCTTAACTGTTCACAATTAGACTTAATCAACATAATAAAAAGGTTTTTTTTGGATCTTCTTTATGGCCGATCATACATTGGGAAGCTTATAGGAGTAGCATTTCTGATGTCGTTGGTGTCGTCGGAGTTAGACAACGACTTGAATGCTTATATAATTATCATTTTTACCTTATTTTATTTATCGAGTTGATTAATTGTTTAAAGATATTAATTTATGTTTTTATTTTGTTTTGCATTGCATTGTGTTACGTTTTTTCTATCTTTTTTTCTTTTTTTAAGTAGTTTGGTTTTAAATGTTTGTTACAATTTATGTACGAACAGATTGGAAATTAACTGTACATAAAAAGTGTCTCTAAAGTTAACTTTCGATTATATTTAGTCCTCCCCTGTTTGTAACTCCTTTTTTGATATGGGAACATACATTTTTTGTTAAAATTATTTCGGGTATTTATTAATTAACCTAAATTCGTTTTGATTTTTAGCACACCTCACTTTCCCTCTCGATGTGGATAGAAAACATGTCTCGAACCAGCCATCAACCCCTGCAATCACTGTACCAATGTAACGATAATTTTTTAATTACTGGCTCTGTTGTTGATATTGAATGAGGAAATTTGGATTACGAATGAAACTGACATGTCGTGACGTCATAAGTAAGATCTTCCAAGATCTAACGCTGTGTGAGTTGTGACTAGAGTTGCAACTCAAAAAACAAATGCGTTTTTGTTGCAATAAACACACTTTTCAAAACACGTTTTTATGGTTTTATTTGATTTTTCTTAATATCTTTAAAATGCTAGGTGATTATTAGATTGTAAATTGTTTATACAGTATAAGAAAACAATTGTTTATTTTTATCAGGGCAACTATTATTGCAAATATATGTTAAAATATGTGTTACATTTATTTTAAATTGCTGGTTTGGTTAATACTCATTAGATACTAAATTTATTCTCTAATGATTCTGATGCTTGTATTTATATAATTAACATAATTAAACATGGTGTTGCAAACATTATTAATAAATAAACAATATATATCGTATAGTTAAAATATTTATTGAATTGTGTTTTTACATTATTCTTACTAATATATTGATAAAACAGGAAAATTAGCAGCTACGATGAACATAAGTAGCTTAATACTAGCCAAAACAAATTGTGTGCGTATATGATGAAAAAAATGATAATACACTTGATAAATTCTACACAATTAAATTTATATAGTGTAATAATGCATAACACCATGTTTAATTAATATATGAATACCTTATTGATAATTACTAAATTATATTAAATTAAAAATAATTGCAAGCTACTAATTAATTTATTTCAATAAAATAGGATTCTTAATTAAATAAATAAAATAAAATATCAAATGTTATTGAATTAAATTTCAACGAATATTGATTTTACAAAATAAAATCCCTATGATAATATTGTTCAGATTTATATATAAAACTATTCATGTTCAGTAAAATAAACTAAAATGCAAACTTTAAAAAAAAGATTTTTTTGTCAAAACATCTATCAAGTGGTGTCTAGGTTCTAACCAGAGATTTGAAACCTAATAGTGCAATAAATATTATTTCTTACAAACAAATATATTGTTCAGAATTTTATGTAAAAGCCATTCGTCTTCAATAAAACAAATCTTTGAAATGAAAACTTGAACTTTTTCGTCAAAAATGTTTTTGGTTCAAAAAAGATTCGCTTCCGCCTCAGCCCCAACAATCACAGTCTACAAATATTTAATTTATTTACTCTCCTAACGTTCCAAAATCCTAGATCTGACCATACATTAAATCTTATAATAACTATATTTACAAATGATATCAATTTATTACAAACACAATACCTTTCTTTCATTTAAGATCACTGCTTCATAAAGTCGTTCATGAGCCTACCTATATTCGGTAAAGAACGTAACTACAGTACATTAAATATCGTAAGATAGACAACATAAACCACAGTTTTTCCAACAATATATTAAAAATTGTTATTTCAAAAAAACCCTAATCAGTCTCAATACTAACCAACTTGTAACAATATATATACAGTACTTAAAAAGCATACTTGCACCATTAATAAAGAAGACTATAACAATGCAACCAACGTTAACTTGGTATACATCCTATTTAAAGAAGTTAAAGAATCAAATGTAAGCGTGAAAGAAAATGGTTAATAACAAGAGTTTTTAAGTTTTAAGAAAATATGTTTCACTGAATGTACGAAAGTCAAAATAGGATACTTTCAATCAAAGTTCATAAATTGCTAAAATGACAAAAACAAAATAATTTATCTTATTACTAAACTATCCGAAGGCAAGCAAATCATTTCTTATTCAATCCAAAATAGAAATTAAGAACAACCCAATGGTATAAGTGACTACACAGCGGTAATAAACTTACTTCATTAACCGAAACATAACTTCTTAAATTGATAAGTTCAACTACCAATAAAACTTTCCAAACCACTAACTATAATAATAATAATCCTTAAATACAGGTGTTTTCCCAGATCCTTAGAACACTGCTCGGATTATTCATATTATCAAAAATAGAAATAAGGATTTACAATTATAATAAATTTATCATCTAATAAACACTCTTCCATGTCTTTCAAAAACCTTCGAAACGAACTTTCATCATATTACACTTATACTACAACAGCTTCATTAGCTTCCAGTTAATTTTATAGTAGTTTTTTTTTATTAAATTGGTTTTAAAAAATCATTGAATAACGTTGTTCCTCCAAATATTTCTTATTTTTATTTCTCCATACAGTCCATCCCGAACATTGAGATCAAGCAATACCCAATTAATGTTCCAACCAAGAGTTAAATCTTCCACAATAGGGAGAAGGTCGTTTTTACATTCAGTCCCTCAAGTATGGAACACCTTACCAATTCATACAAGAAAGTTCGCTAAGTATTATTTCAAAAATGAACATAAGACCCATCTGCCTAGAATCGATTATGAATCAAATGGTTTTATTTTAATTGTATACTTCATTTTTGTTTTAAATTGCTATAGCACTATCACATAAACCTTAATTTATTATATTATTACTATATTATCAATGAAAAAATCATAAGTTTAAACAAAAAATAGAATATCTCGGCAAAAACAATAAAAAAAATAAAAAACAAAGAAAAAGCTCATGAAAAAACGTGTTTTTTTTGCAAAATAAACACTAAGGAAAAAAAGGGGATTTTTTGCAACGCTAGTTGTGACCACACCGAAAATCACACAATATCATGTTTGTTCAAAATATGAAATATTAATGTAACAAATATATGACCAAGCTTTTTTTTTGCTAAAAAATACTGATTATGAAAACAATGAACAGACTTGACTCTAGAAAATTATACTCCAGATCAACCACATTTAAATACAATCCCTAAAAGTGACAGCGTACCCTGTTTTGTTGATAGTTTCTGTTTATTTATCTACTAATCAAGGATTGTTTTTCTTCTTCTTTTAATTAAATTTCGAATATATTGTTATTAAAAAAATTATTTTTGTAAATATAACCTAGATTTATAATTGTACACAACTTAGTATACGAATGAATTTAGGCAATAATTGTGTAACAAGAATATAATTGATGTAACAATTAATTTTAAGAAATAAATAAAATGAAAAAGAGATATTGCACAGATAAGAAGGCTGCCAAACATCAGCATCAGATCTTAATCATAACAAATGTTGGATGATATGGTGGCGTTGTTAGGCCTATTCTCACTACTCTCGTTTAAGCACACTTCAACACTCTCTCGTCAATGAATGGCCTTCTTTTCTCTCTCCATCTCCCTCTCACTCGCTGTTCGGCACTCTTTAGAAATATCTTTGCAAACATATGATGTAGAGTCCTTCAGTCTTTGATGTATTTTCGGTTGGAATTAATATCTTTTATTGTTCTGATCAATTCTCAAGTGCAGAGAAACAACGGAAGCTAAATGGTCTTATTTATTTCTTGCAGTATCGTGTATTACATAATTTAATTTTATATTTTGTACACGCGTTGTGCTTGTGTATTCAGTACAATTTGTTTCTACTTTGCCTTAAAACAAGCATTTAAAAAGTTTGATTTCGGGACAAATAATTTATTTTCATTTTATACGATATAAAATAATTAGTTATAAACCAAATTTTACTGCTGAGGAAATCATATTCACCTTCTGATGTGGGTGGGTGTGTGTGTTTCCACAATTACAAAAATTATTTAATTAAAAATAATATAAATAAATTTGTTTTAATGAAATAAATTTCTTTAAAAAAGCAATCCTTTATTGTGGAAACAAAATATTTTTGTCGAGTGTGCATAGCAAAGCTCTGCATAGGCATAACAATTCCGATGTCGTCGTCGTCCTCGGTGTCGGGGCTAGACAATGAATGCTTATTTGTCATCTATACTAATATTTTCTTTTCATATAGGTTTGGTTATTGGTTTTAATATATCACTAGGTATTTTTATTTGATTCTATCACTACATTTTGTCATCAAATTAGCTTAGAATTTTTTCTTATTTTAGTTTGACTTCTGCATCAATGGATTGGAAATAAAGTATACATAAATAGTCTTTAAGGTGATTTTTTGATTAAATTATGTTTTCTCATTTTATAACACCATTTTTTATTAACATTTGTGAAGATAGATATTTTTAAAGTCACTGAATGAATCATCGCGAGATATTTGAACCCTTCGGTTCTTGAATAATATATTAAATTATAATACGGGGACAGCTATTCTGCATTTTTACCAATAAGGGTTTTCCAAAATGGGAGAAAAAAGCACCAATACATATGTATATAAACGTAGACATTTGAAAATGTTCATGTTTTAAGTACGATTATTTAATGGTTTCCTACAACTTTATGTTAATCTGTTACACAACTCTTTATATAAATGTGAAATGCTACAAATATCTTATCAACCCATGAAGTAAATTTGTATTTCAACAAACAGTTAAGTGAATTACACCTAATTTATCTGTCAAAATTAAGTGGGCTATAGACTCAGTGCTCGTGTAGAGTATAATAAAATCATCTTTTTATTAATTTGCTTACTAATAAAAATGTTCAATTTTTACAGCAGATGATTATTCGAACAATTTTGTAGAACACGTTTTGAGAATGAATTGTCGGAGACGTCCGACATTTTGTTATTCAAATTTTACAACATTCAGGTTAAGAAAAATTCGAAGCTTAAATTTTATTGCCCATTCTTTTCAAATCTTTAGATTTTTATGTTTGTTGAAACGTTTTTCCACTGGTTGTTTACAATCTTTGGTCGTTTGCAGATTGATAGGTAACCTGTTTTTATGTCCTCAGTTGGACATGTTCCCTAGTAGCATTTCAATGGCTAACTATTGGCTATTTTCCAAGGGTGATAAAATAGCCACTAAATCGTGGCTAATAGACAAAGATCAGCCACTAACTAGGGGTTGGCTTATAAAGAAGACAGACCTTTAAATAGTTGTGTGGTATGTAAAATTAAAAACCGATTAAACATAATAAAAATTAAAAAAAAAACTTTTTAAAACCTTTTTAAATGTTAACACATTGTATTACATAAATTGCGCGTCTAAACTTAAAAGTACTAAAATGGTCAATGTTATGTTGAACTGTTGAGAACTATGGATTTGTTCATCTTGAAGTTGAGATTATTTCTCTTTACATTCAAATAAAAAAAATGAGGCTCTTTGCACAAACTAATTTAAATTTTAGTGCACTCGTTAATTTATAATTCTTGATTTTTTTCAACAACTAATTAAATTTGAATATTTTCACTAACTTGAAATGACTTGAGCTATTGTTCATTAAAATATGCAAATTTAAATGCAAATAATTTTAAAATCTATTAAAAGTTCGCCTAGTTAAGTTTGTGTTTTTAAAATCAAAATTAAAAATTAAGTTCATTGTAAATGTTGGTAAATGTGTTACTTTGTGTTTATAACCAAACAAAAAAACAAATAAGGTACGTCTAAAAATAATTTGTTTTTTACAAAATTAAATGAGTAATTGTTTGTTTTCAATTCCTTTGCATTAGTGAAAGTTTGAAACCATATCATTGTGGAAAACGAATGCAAGTTTATTGTTGGGCAACAAAAATAATTGATGTCCTTAGACCCACGGCTTACCTGGTCCAAAAGACATCCGATGGGATGGGATTTCATAGCCTATTTTTAACATGTAATCCAATCCTAAAGATGCATTCCTTCCTGCCCAGGACTCTAGGACTCAACATTGGTTACGCCTCCCACAAAACGCGTCGATTTCGTCCCACGGTCTACGGTGGACCTGCTCGTTTTTTACCTGAACAGGAAATGAGCATTTCGTATGAGTGAATTACATGTAATGGGTGTGACGCGCCTTGTAATGGCATGATTAAATTTGAGGGAAACAAGAAATTCTTAATTCTATTTAGGTTTTTATTGTCAAACGTCAGAATTATGTCAAATTATCGCGGTGAAGCGGTGAGTTTATTTTTTTTTCATTTTTAATCTAAAATACATTTTCAATATATCTAACTTTCATTTATAATATTCAGTTATAATTTTAAAAACAAAGTTACATAAAAGAAATATGTTGTTTTGTATGTTAGCTTGCCATTTAAGTTTTAATTTAAATTTGAATTTACAAGTTACAGTAGAAATTTCATATAATTAATTTAATTTTTGATTTGTCATGATTTGTAAAAAATGTTAATCCGTTTTGCATACCTATACTAAGGTTTCAATTTTCCGTCGTTGTCTCTCCCTCTTTTTGTCTTCAGCGTAGCAATTGTATTTAAGATATTCAAGTCAACCTACACTTATCATTTACATCTCAAATAAACAGTTATGAGGTGTACCAAAAAAATTCCCACGTGATATTTTTGAGAAAATATTATTGAGCTATAATGTTTTTATGAAAAAATTGTGTGGATATAGCCATATGTCCATGTTCAAGTGAAACATTCAAGATATTGGTGACTGCGGGCCTCTGGTAATGAAACATAATTTTTTTTTAAACTTACCAATGTACTTTTTCTTTACATACAAACCAAATCTCAATCTAAAGATAACTTAAGAATTTCTAAGTATTGTATCATTGAACTTCTTGAATCTTGAAGAACAGACTAATTTAACATTGCATATGCTTCTGCGTTTATTGTAAACTTTTGTCATACTAGTTAAAATTCATTATTGGCTTTTGTAAAAACTTATTTTACAAGGTGGACTCTAAAGTCCAATATTCTTTGCACACAATATATTTCTGGCCATTCATCACTCCTTCAATCTTCACTGCCTCAATGATTGTATATTTGATATTCAAGGAATCTAATTGTATAATAATATATATTAAATGGCTATCCAACACACACGCACACGCACACGCACATACTATTCCTGTTTTCATAACTTTCATATACCTTCTATGAGAAGAAATCATGGTAATCAATATGCAGAGTGTGAAGTAAACAGCCAATAAATATGTTAGAATGAGTATAATTAATTTAGAAGATAAAAATGCGAGATGCTGAGTATCTTGGCGCATAAATTTGCATTCGCCCAAATAATGGGCGTTGCCAATAAGCTTTTCAAGGGATCGTAATACAATATTCGGGAATGACTGTCTGTTAATAATTAACAATTTATTTCGCGGCAAATCCACCTCTTGCAACCCAGGTCGACAGCGTAATGACTGTCCAACAAACCTTTCCAGGCGGTTGTTTCATTTAATTTGGCGACTCCTCCCTATACGGTACGACCTCTGCTTCTGTTCATCCCATACAATTTCTTCGTTTTGCTTCAACTCTAATTGCAGGTAATTGCACGCCACTCTTCAGGGGTGTCTCTCGGCTGGTGAGAAATGGTTCGCTCATGGGGTACATGTCGTATATTGTGGAATATCTTCGACGTTTATGATCGTTTTCTACCTATTGACTTTCAATTAGTGTGCACATAAATATGTATGTATATGTTTAATGCATATGTATACGTATGTATACTTACATAAATACAGATATATATGTATAATATGGTATGTGTATATACAGTATATAATGTGATTATTATATAATCCAACGTTTTGAAACATTTTAATCGAAGATTTGGAGACGTTTATAGTTTTAGTCTTAACGCCTATCCACTTAATCAGCCTTCGTTCTGTTTCATCGATGCCTTATCAGCTGGTTCCATTCATACCTCTCCAGTCCTACAGACCAACCAAGTCCCGATAATTAATTTCTTCCTTAAATGGACCTTCCAAATTTTGCCTTTCCGATTTAGGTAAAATTTACCAAATTTATGTTCTGCTGCTTAATAACTTGTCTGACATTTTTTCACTCCACTTATTCATTAACTTTCAATTTTATTTCCACAATCTTGCAATCTCTAAAATATTAAATAGATTTGCTCATATGTTCTGTCGCTGTATTGTGAACTAATTCGAAGTCCATTTTAGGTCTTAAACTGTATTTGTTAAAAGCAGAAAGTTATTTAAAGTAGTTTCATAATTAATATAAAAATCATTTTATTAGCGTCGTATGTACATTAATACATTTTGAACAATTTAGTTTTTGAATAACAATTTAGAATATCAGTTTTGACAACCTATTTTTTTATCAAAAGTGAAAGAACCATTTTATGGTTTGTTCAATGAAATTGAAATCATAAAAATTTGCTTTAATTTTATGGAGCAATAAAATTATTTGCTTTCCCATTAATGTGAAATAAATATTGAAAAAAAAACAATCAAATTTTTCTCTTTTTGTAATATTTGATTGTTTAACAATTTTTATTTCTTATACATTTTTTATGAAATAAATTAAATTTTATTACCGTCACTTGAACGTTGTTAAATCATGCGTTTTCTTTTCATTCTTGATGTTATAAAATGTATTTTTTCCTTTCCAATTAGTGTTTCGAATTTATCAGAAATATCCAATTTGCTTATTTAAACCATTTGTGTCTGTGTAAAATAAAATTCAAAGAATTATGTGTGTGTGAAATAAAATTCAAATTATTTTGTTTTTATTGCAAAACCTTAATAAATGTGGAAATCTATATTTCTAATTGTTTTCTCATAAAAATATGATATAAAAAATAAATACAACTAATGAATGAAAAATATTAATTTGTATTTGTTTAATATTTATTTGATAGAAAATGTATTTTTGTTCAAAGTTAATTTCCTTCCATATTTTTTATTTGTGACCATCTTTTCATCCATGTCTTAGCAAATTAAGTTATTTGCATTGTCCTTATAATTTCATCTCTATTGATGGCATAAAATTGTTTGTGCACAAACGACCTGATGATAATTTTGTCTTATTTGTTTTTTCAGAAATTATTTTTCTTTCGTTCAGGTAAAAGCAAAACAAAAATTATCTCTGATTTGTTTTTATGATAAATGAAATGTCAGCCGTTATGAAAAATAGTATTTTGTTTTTATTTATTGTTCAACAACCAATTGCGTATTCAATTAAACTTTCTTTAATTTTTCTTTGTTCAATTCGATGTAATTTTATTGTTTGTACTTCAGTTTGTATTCATATTTGAGAAATGTTAAGTTTTTAGTCACGTTTTTCATGTTCATATTAAGGTCGACGTTTGTCCTTATCACAGTTCGTAAACAAATAAGCAATTGAACCCAAAAACACAAATATTATAATAAAATCAGTTTGCTTTGTAATCTCAAATGATATCAATGATTGTACATGTGTTGTGAAACATGATGGCAGAGTAGATATTACGTTAATACTGCAGAAGCAAATCTCATTTGGATGGATTAGAGTCCACTCTAAACAATTATTGGGAATTTGAACCTGACAGTCTTTCTTTAAAGTCTTCGATGATAAGCCTATCCCTGCTTGGAGGAAGTGTCACATCATGGTAAAAATTACTCGATATAGTAATAATAAAACCCAAATATGCGCTGAAGAATATTTATTGATAGTGTTGATGCTACATGATATTCGTAATTATTGTTTAGAATAAAACGAAGTTGAGATCTATCAGTTATTATTCCGTAGTCGTCATCGTCGTCGGATGTATCCTTTAAAATTAAATGTTAGTTTTTGATTATGAGTCGAATCACTTCGAACTAGATACATAAATGCTTTATAACAACTTCTTATGTGCAATTTTTTTGTGACGTTTGTTGTTTTTCTGATTGATTTGCTATGTTTTGGTGATCATCTTCGAGGATATTCGGTCGAAATTAAAACCGTAACGGCTTAGGCATAACTAGTATTGCAACTCTTGTCAATAAAATAGAGACGTATAAAAGTTGCCAAGTCTACAATTTGTAGATAATCATGGACCAATGTTTATCATATAGCTTTGAGCCACTGTAGAGCATAGGACATGTAGGAGATTGCTTAACCATGTCCCAATATAAAGCAACAGACCCTATAAAGATCGAATAACGATTGGGCAATATAAATCGCATGACAATGTGCAAAACAGCATAAACACGGCCAGTGCAGTGTAGAGCCTCAGACCATTAGCAAGACAGCTAACCATGGTCCAGTGGAAACCATAACCATGTGCTTACCTACAAAACCTAGCCCACACCATATGGCGACGTCGAAGGCATAAACAAGCGAGCTTGGGTTTAAGAAGGCTTTGCTTGAATGCATAATTCATATTTCATCCAAGAACATTTTACACAAACATCTTTCCTCCACTCTTGCAAGATTCCATCAAAGTTTTTTTTACAAGTTTTCAATCTTGAAAGTTTATTTTTAATTAAATCTTTTCTGTAATTATTTCATTCAATAGCTTTTGTTTTCAGCTGCTATTATATTTTTTTATTTTACATGTAACGGTTTTAAATATTTGTGTTCAAACCTGTTAGTGTTTAGATTAATATGGAAATTAATTAAATTTATCTACATACATAATACAAAGTCACGTGTGTGTGTGTGTGTGTGTGTGTGTGCGCGCGCGCGCGTTGAGGGTGAGTCTCTTGGTATCTGCGTCTGTTTATATTTCTCTAAAATTCAAGAAGGAAGCCGTTAAACGTTTTGGTTGGTGTTACTTTCCGTCGTCCTATCCGTCTCTGTCTCTGTATCCGTCGTCGTCTTAGTAGTTGCATCAACTGAAATGAACAGTAGTTAATGAAATTAGTGAGGGGGCATGTTTTATAAAACATGTGTAAGGACATAAGTAGAACGCATATAGTTTCACATTCAAATGTATACTCTATACAAATTCAAGTTCTTTTTTTGAACACAATAATCGTTTCTGTCAAAAAATATACCGTTTTTGTCGAGCGTGCGTAGCGAAGCTCTACATTGGCGTAGCAATTCCGAAGTCGTCGTCGGCGTTAGACAATGACTTAATGCTTATATATCATCTATACTAGTATTATTTCTTTTCATATAGGCTTGGTTATTGGCTGTAACAAATTACTAGGTATTTTTATTTGATTTTCTCACTTTTTACCTACATTTTTTCATCAAATTAACTTAAATTTTTTTTTACCAAAATTTTTTTTTTCGTATTTTGTTTTTATTTATGCAAAAATGGATTGGAAATGAAGTACAAATAAATGGTCTCTAAGGTGAATTTTTGGTAAAATGATGTTTTCTCACTTTGTAACATCATTTTTGATTTAACATTTGTAGAGATTATTTTTTTAAAGTTACTGAATGAATCATCGCGAGACATTTGAATCGTCCTGTTCGTGGATTACTAGTTATTACACGCGAGAAATTGATGACTGTGCAGTGTGCACTGCTGTTTTTTGCATGAAAGTGCTTATAGTTCCCGGAAAGTACTGGTTTAGGCTATAACAAAATTGTAAACATTTCAATTTAATAGTCAATAAGTAATACTAGCTCCATTGTGAGTTTCGTATTAATGATAAACGTGCTTATTTGAGCATTGGCAATGTTTGAAATGTGTTATATTTTAATAAATAACGCTTATACGAGAAGTTGTGTAATACACTAATACTACTACTAATTTTGTTCAAGCTTATACATTTATGAGATAAAAATGACCTTTGTTGACCCATCCTTTCTTAAATTCGGATTTTTCTTACACGAAACATATTTCCTGTACTTTTTTACTCAATTTTTGTATTTAACACTTAGAAAACTAACCCACAACGGGAGTTACCTCATACTAGTCTAGTAATAAATGATAGTGCTATAATTATGTCAGTCATGAATATAGGCTATTGGCTGGCTTATTAATTAATTAAGAATAGTTTTGAAAAATTAAAAAATATAATTACAATTAGAAATACAAATTTTAATGATTTAATAATAATGATGAGTACAATGAAAGTTCTATTTTCAATTGAGTTAAGACTGAGACACCTGGCGGAGAAAAAGAACTTTTTATTTCGTTGAAATATTCTTTCTGCGAAACATTTTGCTACCCACAATGCACCACCAACGTATTTTAGTTCATTATTATTGTTGCAGTCTTTCTTATTATTAATGTTATTGTTTTCATTATTTAGTCTTGTTATTACTAACATTAATGAAATAAAATAATATTCTTTTGTTTGTATACATAGCTTATTGGTTGTTTTGTTAGATTTAAACACTATGCTGTTCTGTGTTTTAGTTTACATACATACATACATATATATATATATGTATATATATATATATATATATATATATATATATATATATATATAAA
>JARUHE010313028.1:0-11900 GCA_031471125.1 Archaeomysis grebnitzkii | reverse complement strand
CCCGCTTACTCTAAAGACCCTGCAATAACTTTCTTCTTAAATATGTTTCTTATTTGGCGTCTCACCTCTTACCTCTTCATTGCAGCTTGGGACGAACTCGTCACTCACCATAAAGGTTGTCCACGATGCTAATTTCAATGTGTTTCAGTCTAGGAAAATAATCACTGATGCGTTGAAACGTTAATTGAAAATTCGTGATTTGTTAATTTCATTTTTCGAACTTTTTCACCACAATTGGTTCGGTTTTGTATATTATTCTGAAGACTCTTACGACTATTCAATGTTGTGTCTCACTTATGAATGTGCATTACATTTGGAACTTTTTTGTTGGAATTAGAATAGCATGTCTCAAAAACAGCCATTCCAAAGCATGAAAAAACAGATCAAAAATTTAAATTCCATTAATATTAACTTAATCAACCGTGTACGACTTGCATAATAAACTCGCATAGGATTCAACACGACAATTTTTACGTTGAATCAGGCTATATTTTTATAAATTACTTTGCCAAGTAAATTGTATTATTTTGAAAATTGCGATTTGTACGCAATGTTTATCTTAAATACCAGGAAAATCTTAAAAATATTAAATAGCTTTCATTTTAAAAGATTGTATAATAATTTTATAAAATATATCGTATAAGATAATTTTTTGAAAATGGAATGTTATTATTAATTCTCCTTTCTGTAAAGTTGTTTTCAATGGTGAAATCAGAAGGCGTAAAGATTGTTGTGATAGTTACGATGTTCTTTCTTTCAAAGAAAAATCCTTTAAAATACAAACACACAGTCAGGTTTTATGTAAACTATTCTTAACATGCATATTTCCATCCATGTATACTTGTATATGTATTAATGTTTATATGAATATATATATACTATTTTGTATGCATACACCTACATTTAAATAAACTTATATATAAATTGATATTTCTGTAAAAACTATCAAAGTTTTTACTGATTATAAGATAATGAACATAAAAACACTTTTTAAAAAGTTGATTTAACAATATGATCGTAAGGTCCATTTTAAATATAAGTTAGATATGCAAGTAAAATTTGAAAAATAAATCAAAATACAGTGTATAAAAATCATTAACAATAGCATAAAAAATAAAAACTTCAATAATATTAATAACAATAATTAAACAAATATAATAATAATAATTAAACAAACATACTAATAATAATTAAGTAAATAAAATAAAAATAATTAAACAATATATTAAAAACAATAGCATGACAAACAATTAGCTAAAAGTAACAAAAACCAGATTATTTATAACTACTTGCAAAATTATAACAAAAACTATTCAGAAAAAATTAATTTTTAATAAAGAATGACAAAAAAATTAATTAAAATTGACCATTTAATTATTTTTAAACTTAATTAATTTAATTATTCAAAATCCTAATTAATTTAATTATTTAAAAATTCAATTATTTTAATTATTTATAAATGTAATAAATAATTTGTAATAAAAAATATGTTCCACAAAGGAACCAAATATTGACATATGTTCCATCTAAGATATCAAGATAATATCAGCAATAATAATTACAATATAACAATAATAATATTTAATATTATTATTGTGCTATTGTGGACAATATATAAAATGTGTTCTCTAATAATAATAATGTTTGTTATTATTATTGTACTATTGTGGACAACAAATGAATCGACAATAGTACAAGTGAGGTAAGCTCTATGTTATCTGAAGGCGGCTTACCTCACTTGCACTATTTTCGATCCATTTAAAATGTGTTCCTTAATAATAATAACATTTTTGGACTATTGTGTAAAATATATTCGCGTGTCTTTTCTGTCTAACAACTTTTTAATGGACAAGTCAACATATTGCTTGAACCAACATTAAAATATGTTAAGTTTTCAATATTTTCTTTCGCAAAATAGAAAAAAAGTTCTTGTGATTGGTTGTCTAGCTTAGAACATTTTTGTTATGTTTATGTATAATTAGATTTAACATAATTGGGTAATTGCATGATTAAGCTAAATAAAATAGTTATATTTATTTAGGGAATTATTTTAAGCAACTATTTATTTTTGAACTGTGGAACCACATTGTAAAACAAAACAAAACATTATTATAAGTATAAACTTTAAATATAAATTTATAAAAGTTTACTTTGGATTTTTTAGAAGATTTAATTTCTAAAAGTTTACAAAAAACTATCTGAACAATTCATTTTACAGACATTGTTTGACCAATATAAAATATATTGTAAATATAAATACGAGTAACATTAAAACATATAAACGCTAAATTGGTTTTATTTTATTTACAATGAGGTTATGAGTGCAATACAATACAATACAATCTGAAAGGTCAACAACATCCATGGAAGATTATCTTCCATAAAGTAAATATTGAAGAAAACAAAATGGACTTTGAAGGTATTTGTTTAAACAAAAGAGTAGCGTGCGATGCGAGAAACAATACTAGTCCTGTACTATAATTATTTAAAGCTTATTCATCCATACATTCCTTAAAAATGGATCGGCAATAGCACAAGTGAGGTAACCCACATTCGAATAACATAAAGCTTACCTCACTTGTGCTATTGTCGATCCAAATATTATATAATATTTCCGTTTTGTCTTTAAGGTTCATGATTTTACAATAAATCTAAAATTATATTTGGTAACTAAAACAACCTGTGGATATCATCCTGTTTTTACGAGGTTATTATGCCAACTAATCGTTTTTTCTATCAAGTTGAAAGTTTTAAGTCAAAAAGGACGATATTTATATAAACTACCAAGCAAAACACAACCATTTTTATATCACAGGACGTATAAACTAAAAAAAAATTCTTCACATAAAGATACCATAATTTTTTTAAATATCACATAATTTATGATCTTTTGTTTAAAAAATAAATACAGAATTTAAATTCCAAATAAATAAATAAAAATGAATTGAAATAAAAAATAAAGCATTGAAACCCAAAGTAATAATTATTAACCGAACGTAAATATGAAAAAAGCTGTAATTAAAATGTAAAATTAATTAACAAACTTTGAAATGAAAAAATGGGCGTGGTTGAAAACTTCCTGGAAGACAGACACACAATAAGAAATACATTTCAGTTAGTTAAGAAAGTATGACGTCATTCATTCCAGGTGGTTAGGGAACTATAGTATGATGTATTGCAAAAATGTGTGTTTGATTGTGAAGTATAAATAAATGAATGATTATAAGCGTTTGTCTTGTATGCACGTTTAGAGAGCAAGGCCTAAACATTTAACAAGAGAAAGGTACGAGGGAGAAGATAAAGATATTACACAAGGCAATATAGAAAAAAGATGTAAGGAAAGAAAGAAGTATATTTCACAAAAACGGAAGTTTTGGTTACTTTTCAGCAAAATCTGTGTTCTTATGTGCCATATGAGAATCATATGAACATGAAAGAATTGTTACAAAGCAATTAAGAAACTTAAACCTACAGTTTGTTCAACTCACTCTTTTTGTGTTCGACTTCACCCATTCATCTTTCCTTCTTTCACTTTTATACCATTTATTTGTTCTTGTTTTATTTAATATTTTCATGTTTCCCAACTCGCCCTCTCTCTCTCTTCCTCTTTCATATCAAGCTCTCTTCTCTCTTTTTAGTTCATTAGAAGATATAGAAAACAAGAAGAGAGAATGAATACAAAAACGGACATATGACCAGCGCTACTCCAGGGTGTTCAAAGCCCTACAAGAAGAGAGAAAGATGAAATAAATTTGCGGGAGTGTTAGACGGACAGAAAAAGAGACAACAGATAACTGTTAGAAGGTAAGAGAAGAAAAGAAAGAAAACAATTCAAGGCAGATAAAGAGGGTACCAGAAACGAGAAAGAAATATAGGTAAAATCCATATGTGGAAAGATGAAAGAGAAAAGGAATAACAGAAAAGATGAGAAGGCGAGGATGAAAAAAGTTGATAAAGAGGTAAGGCAAAAAAAACAAGAAAGGAATATAATGAGAGAGAAAACTACTCTACATTTTAACTTGTTTTTATGATTTTATTTTGTTCAATGTTTTTGTGAATAAACTTTCTCAAGTGCATTCAAACATTTTTTTAGATTTTGTTGTATTTTCATTCTAACTGTTTTCCTTAAAACCTGTTCCTTCAAAACAAGTTGTAGAAAATATTTTAGTTTTTAACTTTATGCATTTAAATGTATACGTGTTCCCATGCATTTTTAATGTTTTACTGTTTATAGTATTGCATGCATAACTATGCACAAGTTTCATTATTTGAAAAACATACACAGGTGTGTGCGTATGACTGTGTGTTACATGCGTTTGTGTATTTATGTATGTGTATAAAATATAAATAATAAGTGATTATAAAAACAAATTTGTAAAATGAAATCTTAAACATTTTTTCTTTAAATAATTTAATTATTGCTTCCATGTTCTTACTTCAAAAAAGTTTATTGTAATATAAAAGTTTATGTTTTTTTCATAACTTATTTAGTTTAAAAAAACACACGTTCTAGTCACTTTTGGAATCAAAATTAAGAATATTTTGTAGCAAAATAGCATGATGGAAAAGTACAAAAGATGAAGTAAGAAAAAGAAAAAAGAAGAAAAAAAGAGAAAGAAAAAGAAGAAAGAAGACGAAGAAGAAATCATATGAGGAAAGAAGAAACTAAGGATTCCATTTTGTACATCAAAAATTTAATTGCCCTAATTTCAAAAATAAAAAATACGGAACGTTAGTAAAAAATGAATTACTTGAACACAAAAAGTAAAAAAAGAATTATTTTCAATTTCAAAAAAGAAAGAAAAAAGAAAAAAAGTAGATAAAATTGTGACAATTAAAAAAGTTGAAAGACAAGTCTAATAAAAATTAGAGACAAAAAGAAAAATCAAATCATGCAGAAGTTGAAAACCAAAGTTATTATTTTTCTTTATTGACTCTTGAAACACCCTTCTGATTGTTTTAATAAGGTTTAAAATACATTTAAGTTAGCATTGATAATAGTCCTTATTCAGCATACACTAGAGTTCCGTAGGACTCAAAAAGTTAATGCCCAACATATTTTTTGTATAAGGACTAAAATACATTGAAGTTACTATTGAAAATAATCCTTAACCAGTGAGAGTTTGATGTGCCGTCAGGTTTCAAGGGTTAAACGGACCTCCATCTCAAGTAGACTAAGTCAGTCGCGTGCAAAAAAATATAAATTTGCACGCGAGCCCCCCAAAACCATTTTATTCGTCCTCCCATCAAATTATAGATTCAAAATACTACTGTAGTCTTCATCGTTGCTATTGTTAATGAAATCTCGTTGAAAACCCGTTGAAATCCCGTTATCACTTCGCTAGAGTTTGTATTAGTGATGGTCGTATTGATCTGTAGGTATTTCTTGATGGGCTGATGGAAGAATTAAATTATCTTTGATTAGCATGCCATAATAACAATAATAATAATTATAATGTACTATTCATAAATGCTCATTTTTTGTTTTGCATTTAATTAAATCATTTTAATAAAAAGTCTGATGTACTATTCATAAATGCTCATTTTTTGTTTTGCATTTAATTAAACCATTTTAATAAAAAGTCTGATGTATTTATTAACAAAATTAATTGATGTGTACAGATAATTATGATTGTTCAATAATAATACTATTAATCAAGTTTAATAATGTTGTTATTGTTCTTAAGATTACCATTATTACTATACTATTAGTATTTCTCTTAATAAAGCTAGTGTTGTTTTCAATTGGTATTGGTATCTATATTGTTGTTATTATCATTATTATCATTATTCTTATCATTATTTATAGTTTAATCATAACCAGTG
Source organism: Archaeomysis grebnitzkii (assembly GCA_031471125.1). Taxonomy (NCBI): domain Eukaryota; kingdom Metazoa; phylum Arthropoda; class Malacostraca; order Mysida; family Mysidae; genus Archaeomysis; species Archaeomysis grebnitzkii. Next base: position 6,074 of record JARUHE010313028.1, on the reverse strand, counting down.
TTATTGTAATTATCATTATTTTTGTAATTACCATTATCATTATTTTCATTATTATTAGTGTTATATTTATTATTATCATTAATATTATTATTATTATTAATATTACTATAATTATTATCATTGTTGTTGACATTGTTGTTTTTGTTGTTATCATTGCTGTCGTTATCATTGTTGTTGTCATCATTGTTGTTATTATTATTGTCGTTATTATTATTGTTGTTATTATTATTGTTGTTATTATTGTTGTTATTATTAACACTTTTATTCTTGTGAGAATAATAAATTGACGTATGCTAGCGCTACGGGCCATTGACCCAAATTGTATTTGTAATGAACACGAAAAAATTAAGAAATAAAAAGTTGGGAAAGTCAGACTTGCACTAGGGATGATGATGATGATGAAGCGACGGATGATGAATGATGGATGATGATGAGGATGCTCAGGTGATGACTAATGGTAGATGTACGATGGATGAAAGACGATGATGATAAATATGGTGATGATGATGGTGAAGTGATTGATAATTATAACGGATAGTGAAGAATAGAATGATGAGGATGATGAAAGTAACGATGTGATGGATGATAGGTTATAATATAATGGATGATTGATGATCGATGATGTATGATGAATTTTGAATGATGACTGTTGGAAGATCAGTGATGATGATGAGGATGGTGAGATGATTGATGATGGATGGATGATGATGATGATCACAACAACGACACCCTGACTCGCATGGGAGGACCTAATACCCGCCCCAGTATCCCGGTCTGGTGGTGAAGGGCTCTGTTAGTCCTTTTTAGAAATTTTGAGCGAAATCTGAGACCTGGCACCTTCTACATATGCAGTTTACGGACACATCACAAACAGAGACACCTCATGTCTGTAAAGTTAATTCATAAAACAATAGGTAAACAAAAAAGTAAAAACATTAGAATTGCATAGTACACAAGCACCGATATTTGCTTTACACCCAAAAACAAACACACACAACCAAACAGACACACATCCATCACAACCTGACCCACCATATCATACCCAAGCGCAGCACAAACAACACTAATCTAAACATACTACAAATAAACAAACGTCCTCCACAAGAAAAACATGAAATATACCAACTGGCAAACACCCACAAACTAGACACAATCACAATACAAAAAGAAACCTCTCCCTCCATACACCTTCACAAAAAAAAACATCAAATAAACCAAAAACAAAACAAAATCATCCATCAAGATGTTAAAATCTCTCACGACAAAACACTAAAGGAAAATAAAGGAAACCATATTAACCACATAACAAAAGTATAACTCGGCCCATAATCCAATATGTCAACACCATATAGTCTCCCGCCACATCCGCCACAAACATCAACAAAATACAGAAAACACAGAATATATCCCACAGAGCAGCCATATGCTGCACACTAGACACCAATACACAACATCTACACGAAGAATCAAAAACACTCTCCATCCAGACACATCTACAATTACCAGCATCCAAACTTAGAGAAACATTCCAACACCCAAACCACCCATTCCATCCCCTCACCATACAGTCGAACAACCCAAGACATATGAAACAAGCCATTTTCAAAAAGAACAATAGCTACACCACATACAGAGACACTACACCAGAGCAAACTACATACCAAACTCTGAAACAACACATACACAAACACAAATAGTAACAAACTACAACATTACCATACAACCTAACTAAATACCAAACAGAACAGCACTAGATATAAACAACACCCTCCTACACAACATGCGCAGAACACTGGCACAAATCAAACATATAAATCCCCACCCCCTACTCTAATACTTTCACAAAATTGCACCAGAAACACACCCTTCACCAAACTGCCCACTGTGCCAACACTCCGCATCTGTTCGCATGCCCGCATGTGTGAACGGACATGGCCCCGGAGGCCCTCTGGACGAACACAATTGGAGAGGCTGGGCTACTGGCCCGAAGCTTGACCTGTGGGGGAGGGGGGGGCTTGAACCGCCGACGTGAGGAGAGAGGTCTCACTTTCGAGGACGAAGGAGGGATCAACAATAACAACATTATGATGATGATTATAATAACAGTGACAGTGTTAATGATAATGATACTGGCCGTGGTGATAATTTTAATAATCTGTTATGATAAAAATTATTAATGATATCTAGGAGAAGTATATTGATGACAATAGCGTTGAAAATTTGTTATTTCATATTTAGTATTTCATATTTTTAACTATTTTGGCAACCATGGTTGATAGTGAACAACATAAAAATAACTTTAATACAAATTGTATAATATATTTATTAACATTAAATACAAAAAACTACAAAATAAATGTATCAGCTGAGTTGACTCAGGCAGGCCCCGCTCTTATTCAACCCTACTTTTATTACAACTTGAATGAGAGTGAGGTGTGCCTCGAACCTATTACAACATCATAAAAATAAGTTTAGGTGTAACTTATGAAAAATAACAGATTTTAGTTATCTTTGTTCATAGAAAACGGAATGTTCAGAGAAACAATAACATTGATGCATGTCTCGATTATTCAAATAAGTGTTAGCCACGTTTTTTTTTACAAAATAATGTTTATTTGGTCAATATCAATTCCAATTATACAAATTTACATTTGAAATAAATCATTAAATTATAGTAATACAAACTGTATGACTATGAAAAATATAAATATTATAAAGTATCCAATTATTTTAATTTATTTTACCTGTAATAGAAGATTTAATTAAATAATTTCATAAATATGAGATTTCAATTGTTCTGAAATTACTTGTAATTACGGTCTTTAAAATATGTAATTTTTTTGTAATTTTAAATTGAATTTATAGATTAGGAAGTCTGTCATGAAAGTGTATGCACGTATGTGTTGTATATAAAAACATATATGAAATATATGCACGTATGTATTGTTTATACAAACATATATAAAATGTATGCACGTATGTATGTTTATACAAAAATATACGAAATGTATGTACGTATGTATTGTTTATACAAACATATATAAAATGTATGCACATATGTATTGTATAACAAACATATATAAAATGTATGCACGTATGTACTGCATATACAAACATATATGAAATATATGCACGTATGTATTGTTTATACAAACATATATAAAATGTATGCACGTATGTGTTGTTTATACAAACATATACGAAATATATGCACGTATGTATTGTTTATACAAACATATATAAAATGTATGCACATATGTATTGTATATACAAACATATATCAAATATATGCACGTATGTATTGTATATAAAAACATATATAAAATATATACATGGAGTGTATTGTATAACAATTATATATGAAATATATGCATGTATGTATTGTATATACAAACATATATGAAATAGATGCACGTATGTATTGTATATACTAAGATATACAAAATAAATGCACATATGTGTTATATAACATACATATATGGAATATATGCACGCATGTATTGTATATACAAACATATATAACATACATGCACGTATGTATTGTATATATACAAAGATATATAAAATATATGCACGTATGTATTGTATAACAAACATATATGAAATATATGCACGTATGTATTGTATAACAAACATATATGAAATATATGAACGTATGTATTGTATATACAAACATATATCAAATATATGCACGTATGTATTGTATATAAAAACATATATAAAATATATGCACGTATGTATTGTATAACAAACATATATGAAATATATGAACGTATGTATTGTATATACAAAAATATATCAAATATATGAACGTATGTATTGTATATACAAACATATGTAAAATATATGCACGTATGTATTGTAAAACAAACATATATGAAATATATGCACGTATGTATTGTATATACAAACATATATAAAATATATGCACGTATGGATTGTATATACAAACATATATAAAATATATACACGTATGTATTGAATAACAAACATATATGAAATATATGCACGTATGTATTGTATATACAAACATATATGAAATACATTCACGTATGTATTGTATATACAAGCATATATAAAATATATGCATGTATGTATTGTATAACAAACATATATGAAATATATGCACGTATGTATTGTATAACAAACATATATGAAATATATGCACGTATGTATTGTATATACAAACATATATGAAATATACAGTGTGCACGTATGTATTGTATATACAAACATATATAAAATATATGCACGTATGTATTGTATAACAAACATATATGAAATATATGTACGTATGCATTGTATAAAAAACATATATGAAACATATGAACGTATGTATTGTATAACAAAACATATATGAAACATATGAACGTATGTATTGTATATACAAACATATATGAAATATATTTCAATTCTTATGAGGAGAATGAACCAGTGACTACATTTATCACGAACAGTAACCAGATCAACTAGGTTGGTATTTTCGAAACCTTTATTTATTGTTTGTACAAATAAATATTCATGGCTTATGAAAACAAATATGTTAATTAAACGCGTAAGTATAACCAGTTGAAATGTAAACAAAAGGATACTGTGCGTACGTATGTGTGTGTGTGTATATTTAATACACACATCAACAATTACATTGACATATTTTCTTTCATTCATTCGATATATACATTCATGCATTTATTTTTAAATACATAATAGCTATAAATAAATGTTACTCTCAGTTTTGTTGGTATATTTATATTATGAGAATTTGAATTTATGATGATTGCAAAATACTTTTTTTGGTCTAAGTAAAATAATAAATATATACAACATTAGGTTTCCAGGTTCAGTTTACAGTCAAATCTGAATTATAAAAAAAAATTAAAGCTCAAATTATAATATGAAAAAATTCTTAAAAAATTTAAAATCCAAAATTTTAACAATAAATTCATTGATCTATTACGTGAGATAAAATCAAAGGATATTTGTATCCATGTATTGTGTTGATTATAATTTATTATAATAAGTTATATTTAAACACAAATAATTGTTATGAATTATAATTAGATATAATTGGTCAATATAATGACATCTTATAGAAAATATGAAAAGTCCCTTTAAAATATTACACAAATATTTTTAATTTTAATTTTTACATTTGAATGTGCTAAATTTCTCTTTAAATTAAAAAAAACAAACTTTAAGTTTATTTACAAAAGTTGGCAAAGGTATTGTGTGCTATAATTTTATTTACATTTGTGTAATTAAAATTTCTGACTTTAAGTAATTTACTCACACAATTTTCTCTTACAACAGTTTTTGTTAGTACACATTTTCTTGGATGTTAATCTGTAAAATATTAAGCATGAAAAATAATTTTCTTATCCCACTTTTTTATATCAAAGTTCCTACAAAAATATTTCTTAGTTCTCATCAATCATAAATTGTTTTCATAGTATTAAACTGTCGGAAGTTGTTAAAACAAATTATATTAATCTTTAAACATAGATTAAATATTATTCCATCTTAGAAACTTTTCAATTTATATTTTACGTTATATTTTATAAAAGCTACAAATAATAATCAAATAAATATTATAAATTCTCTTGATATAAAATTTACTGAATGTAGATAAAATTAGTGGCGTAAATTTCAGATAATTGAAACTTAAGGCGGTGCAAAGAACAAATTTGGAAAGGTTTTGTTTGAAATGCCATCCGTTACCAAACTTCAATCTGTTTTGCAGAACCTTAAGGGGGTACTGAACTCGAGAATCGGAAAAATTAATAAAAATTAATAAAAAAAAACTATTTGAGCTTTCGATCTGAAACTTTGTAAGTATATCTAGAATTCAATTATGCATATTTTGACATTGGCAAAATTTCGTATTTCGTGACGTCATCGTGAGGTCATGTGTCATGACGTCATGACTTTAAAATTGTTCTGGAGGCGAGAGTATAATAACATTTTGCTTTTTTTCAAATTCTTCTTTTGTCATAAAATTGATCGTCGCAATTCAGACTTTGGCAAAGTCTAAATTGCGACGATCATATTTCATGACAAAAGAAGAATTTGAAAAA
>JARUHE010313017.1:0-11903 GCA_031471125.1 Archaeomysis grebnitzkii | reverse complement strand
CATTTTACATATGTGTGAAAATTTTGAGGAAGATCGGTTAATAAATAAAAAAGTTCGGGTTTTTTCTAAATCGTCCCCTTAACTAAATTTGATTGAGTTTAGTTTAACTTTAACTTAATATAATTTATATAAAAATATTAAATAGTAAAAAGGCTCAATTTAATTTAATTTATATAAAGTAACAGTAAATACTTACTAGATATATTTTAATATTTAGTTTAGATGGAATTCATGTTTAACATTAAATTCCACAGTTGGTTAAATATTTCATTACAATCAACTTTTCATGATGGTGTGAACAGTTTTGTTTCTCGCCGCTCAAAAATAAATAAAAATGAAGGAGTTCAACTCTGGTAAATTAGTACTATGAAATATCTCTGTGCTAAATTCGTAAGATTTATGAAACAAATTATCTTACGAGAAACGAACCGTTTGCCAAGTGTGAAAAATAAATGATTTTCTTTTTTGAAATGTTTCCAATTGTTAAAAACTTCAAGTAAAAAATTTTGGGTCACAGAAATTTATTCAAAGCAAGTTTTCACAAAAAAATGTTTGTCGACAAAACAACTTTGGCAGCCAGATGACCAAAAAAATTATTGGTAGCACCAATATTTCGAAATTGTAAATAAATAATGTTTGCCGTAAAAACATTAAACAAAAACATTATATTATCGAAAAGCAATTTGTAAACGAAAGCAGAACTTTTACTGGTAAAATAGGACAAAACAAAAACTGAGCATTTGTGATACTTCATAGTGAAGGCACAACTACAGTTGCATTGCCAATAAATAAAGTTAAGATGATATGTTCAATAAATAAATCAAGTTAAGATGATATGTTCAAATAAATAAATAAATAAAGTTAAGACGATATGTTCAAATTTAAAACGATTTAACCTCAACACCATTGAGGCACAAAACCTGTCACTATGCTAGACAATGAACAGATTAACAAGCTTTGTGGAAGTTCTTCTGAATTTCAGCTTTGTTATCTTGCAGAATAGTAAATTTGGAGGGACCAACATTGTTAGGGAGATTATTTCTCCCCTCCACCCCCCCGCGCTCAAAAAATGTGACTTCTAGTTTCGTGTTAAAAACGATCGCAATTGACCGAGGAGCCCAAACTTGCTTAAACCAAAGCGTTCTCTTGCCAGGTGACATTCCGCGGCCACAGAAAACCAATTTGAAATGACGAGTCATTTTATATTGTGGATTAGTTGACGATATGTGTTGCTTAAAATAAATATTGGATACACTAGCATACAATTTATATCAGATAAGATGGCGAAAATATTTCTAACATTGGTACGAAATCTACAATAAAATGGGTCAATTTATTTTTAAAATAATTCAATCTTTTGTCGTAGTTAATCAATGTAGTACAGCTAACTTGTGGAAACTGTAATAGGTAAAACTTTAGGACAGCTACTCTTTCTTACACCAATGGCATATTGTTTTATGTTTTATGTTTCTTTCTAAATATTTAAATAGCACCGATTTTATCAATCGTGAGAAGGAAGTATATAGTTTGGGGTTTTGTTGTTGTCGTCGAAGTCGTCGTTGTTGTTATTTGTGTTATTTGTATAGGGTAAAATAGATTTAAAATAAATTTTAGGTATTTTAATTCATTTTTCATTCGAAGTTTTGGTTTCTCAAATTTATAGTTTTTAAATAATTGTTTTTTAGTTTCTTTTCATGAATTTGAAAAGTTTAAAAACAAATTTTCTTTATTCTTATGTTAAATGAATATTTACTTGGAATGAAATGGAAAAATATTTATTCTCAAAAACTTTCAATTAACAAGAGATTTATTTGCTTTCTCTAATTTATTTAATACATACAATGCATGATAATATGTAATATGTAATTAATGATTATTTAATGAATTCGTTAAACAATATTTTAAAAGGATAATAATAGTATTAATTATTGTTTTATAATTAGTATTCTATAAATCTAACCACAATAAGATTGACGATTTATTGATTTGTCTTGTTTACTTCAGGTACCAATAAAATAAAATAATTGTGGGAGTAATGATAAAACAACTTTGATAATAATACAATTAATCAATAATATAAACAACAATAATGATCATGTTAGTAATATTAGTAATTTTAAAGTAATAACAATGATAATAACAAAACAAGGAAAATAAAAATAAATATATCAATACCTGAACAAAAATAAAACTAGTAATAATAAAAATAATAAAATAATTATAATACTACCAATAATAGTAAAAGTTTATCTTGTGGTGTAAAACTAAACAAATAAATAATATAGCAAATCAAGTGTTAAATTGTTACATTTTTTTTCATAATAATAATAATGAAAGAAATATTAACTGGCAATGAATTTACAATGTGTGATTAATCATATATTTGTTAACATTTTCTTAATAGCTTAAAACTTAGATTAGCAATGATAAACATTGTGTCATTATTACTATTAAACTTAAAACATGTTGGACTTTATGTTTTTTTTATAACTTTAAACAGCTTTTGTTTGAATTTTCTCCTTAATAACAAGAATAGGGTGAAACTTCACCACGACTACGTTTTTTTACGACAACGGCGTATTAAAACACCATTTTTACTTTAATAATTTTTACAATTTTTTTCGGAAGTGTGTTTATATGTTTTCTTATTTATATATTTACATTCTGCACATACGAGAGAGTTTGGTTAAGTAAGGTTAGGTGAGTTTCTGTAGTTTTTCTAGAACTTTCAAAAGAAAGTTCGTTGGTTTAATGCGCTGTTGTCGCAAATAAGCGTAGCCGTCACGTCGTGAAGTTTCATCAAGAATAGTATAATAATCTTATGACCGTCAAGGGTCACTCTGTACCATCAAACATAAGAGTGTATGCACTAAAGTAGCTACCAAAATACGTTGCTCCCTTGAATCAGGGGTAGGCTTACTATGTAGGAATTAAGGCTGGTCCGCCATGGCCAACTATTCCCCCATGGATTGCAGTAAGTTTGAGCCAATAAATATTGATTTCCTGATAAGTGTTTTGTTCATCTGGCCACAATGACGCATAAGAAGATTCTCTGTTTTTCTGAAAGATTTTTCACTCACTTGTGCGAGGGCCGAGGGTGTTGTGCTGATGTGTTCCTTCAAAATAGCTGGATAATGCTTTTAGAACTGCTACATTCCTTGTTTGTTTGATTCGTAGTGAACTAATCAAGTGTGTTGGACTGGTTCCATCAACACTACACCTGTCTATGTTCATCGTCAGCACAATAACATTATTATTTTTCATTCTATTGGATTAGTAAGTAATAAACTATGTATGATAATATGCAATCATCGTTAGCTTGACATTGTCTGTCAAGTCTCGTTTTCTAACAACATTGAATGTGCTATTGAGCTCATAACATGGTCTAGACCTGCCAAAATCTTTGTTTATGCATAAAATATTTTTAAAACAAAAAAATATGAACTGATTTGATTAACACATCACACTAAATAAATCAACACGGTTTTAATGTAACAAAATTGCCTGCAGTGGCCAGAGGCAATTATCAGACAATGAAATATTTTTAAGCAATTCTCATAATTGAATTTAAACCTCGATAAGAAATTGTTTGTAAATGTTGATCAACTCGCAGTTTTGTGCAACTGATCGGTTTGCGTCAAAATTAATGTCAACTTCTTGCAATTATTTTTGTCGATTAAATGAAGTAACATTTTATAGTCTAATTAATTTACAGTTGATAAGCAAATTAACTTTCAGTTAATGATTTAAAAGCAGTTAAATAAAAATTAAAGACTTGTTGTCCAGCATATTGCAGTTACAGTTAAACTAAATTTTAAGTTATTATCCCAGAAAAATATGTTTCAAATTTTACGCCTCACTATAAATAGAGTTCAACATACAAGTTGAAATTAAATTGTTCACAAAAATGTTGCAATGTCACATTTAAACTTGAATTTATAGCAACAATGACTTTGAGTTTATTGTGTTGTATTTCAACTTATAAACAAGTTAAGCACAGAATGAACTAAGAAAATATTGTTGATATAATCCAATAAATTTCAATGTAAAGAATTATTAAGGATTATGTCAATTATATAACTTATACCATATGTGAGCTATATTCGCACTTGATCTTAAATGTATATTTATCACTTACACTTTTCAACCAAACATTATAAATTGGGAAATATCATTTCTCAAAATTAATATAAGCAAACAATAAATAATTCGAAGCGATTAAAAAGTAACTGATAACAACATTTATCTTTCCTATCATTTAAAGATTGAATATCAAGTTTCTAATGATAAGACATCATTAAAATGATTAATTTCTTAAATGAATAAATAACCTAATTTTTTAAACTTTTCTTTCACGCAACCCTCAAACTAAAATGTTAAGGAAAATCAGTAAATATAGTAAGAAATTGTCCATTCAATGTTTTACTCATTTAACAATAGGCCCAAGTCTTCAAGTTTGTATATTCAACAAAAAAACATTACAGAGAATAACAATACATAATATAACAATTATAACAATACAAACTCATCGCAAGGCAGTAACATAATAATACACTAATAACAACAATAGCAAAACATAATAATAATAGGGAAAAGGTACCATTGCACTAAATAAAGTAAAATCCCAATTTCAGAAGAGGCTAAAACCTTAAAATACCAATTGTGAAATTTTAATTTAACGAAAATACAAATTCTATCAAAGATTCTTTTCTTTTTTCTCGAATCTATCTAACATTACAATTATAATTATTGTTTTACAGCTTAAAAATTATTTACTGATTTAATCTACACAAAAATGTTCTATAGAAAATCTAAGTTGTGTATTATTTAAATGTTTTTGATTTTGTTGATTTATATTTGTATAGGTTATTAATATTATTTTGTATATATATTTATATATATATATTTATATATTGAACAAATCAAAACAAACGAGTCCGTTTTAAAAAATTCAAAAAAGAAATATAATTATTTTTTGTCCTTGAATTGTTTTGCAAGCAAAGTTTATTTACTTAACAGTAACTTATAAACCTCTTCAAGTTATTTATGTTGCTTTCACGTACATTGGGGTCGTCGATCCTTGGATGATATTTATTGTAATAATAGGATTGTTTTGCCGGATTTCATTTAAATTGTTTTTACTGGTTTTAACCTTTCTATATCATTTAGCTGAAACTTTGGTAGCATTTAGTTATTAACAATTTGCAGCCACTTGGGGGCAAGCAAAGCCCTATTCAGTAACGGTCACAAACCCGTTTAAATGATTATTGTTGCCGACAGGAACAGCATCCGCAGCCGTAAAAAAAAACCTTGTTCCAAACCAAAAAAAACAGCACCCCCAAAAAATGGGAATAAGCTGAAGAAGAAGAAGTAGAAGAAGATATGATTTAGTTGAAATTCATTCTTTGTAATTTAAGGGTGCTGAGCACCCATAAGATTCAGTGCCTGGCATAGGCCCGTTTATTTATACATTCATTCATTCATTCAAGTAGATCCTGACGGTCTTGCATGTTAGTGTCCAACGAAAGAACTTAAATACATCTTCAAATGTCAAATAGTTTCTTTTAGTTAGGTTGACATTCTTCCGAAAGTGGAATTGTTTTCGTTTACTTGGCTGGAAATTTATTGTTGTATTGTGTTGCCTTAACTCAAACTTTAGTATTTTTAATTAGAAATATGACATCCATGCTAACTCGATCAGCGTACAAAACTCTGACTATAATCGTCACCATTCATACGATAATAAAGATAAGGTAATGATACCATTTGTAAGCCTTGATGATATGCATTAAAGAAAAGTAAAACTTATTTTCAACTAAAATCAAATCTAATTTACAATGAATGCGTTTTTATGCATAAACATGAACTTGCATTGATGAAAAACATTGCATTTCAAAGAATAATTTATAATTATATGATTGTTCAATCAAATTAATTCAAAATAAATAAATTATATGTTCGTAAAATAAAATAAATATTTAATTAAATGGTATTTATTAATAATAAAAAAAACTGTGATTTAATCTCACATCAAAAGAATCGAAGTGATCTCCAACCCACTTTGTCTCAATTGTCTATTCAAGCTATAATTACTCCATCAAAATCTATATAAAAGCGACCTCCATTTTATTATCAACTACATTGTTGCCTTGAATGAATGTTGTTGTGTTTGTTCTTTTGCATATTGTATTTCGTTTGATTATGTTCTCATACAATATTTTATAGATTTTGAATCGTGCCTTTTCCTTTTTTTCAATTTGCATTACAGGTTGAAAAAATGATAGAGTGCTAATTATATGTTATATTTCTAAAATATTTATGTGTCCATCATTAAATTTTATTGTATTGTATTTTAATTTTTTGTATGTATAGGTTCATAATTTTAAATATTGAATATAAGTTACTTATAAATGACTATAGCCTTGTTGTGTGCCTAAGTTTTATGAAACTTCAGTCAGTTATCGTAGTATGGTTGTTTAATTTATCAAGTTCGTTTTCTAATTTATTTGTTCCTTGCATGTACTGTACATTAACATTTGAATCACAAACTTTTACTTTCCTTAGTTGATAATAGCTTCGTTAGTTGATATAGATTACTTAGTTGATATAGATTTCTTAGTTGATATAGCTTCGTAAGTTGATAGAGTTTTCTTAGTTGATATAGCTTCCAAAGTTGATATAGATTCCTTAGTTAATAGAGTTTTCTATGCTGGTAGAGTTTTCTTTGTTGATATAGCTTCCAAAGTTGATATAGATTCCACACCTGAGGGCAGAGAGTGATTTATCATTGTTACCAAAGGGCCCACGAAAACTAAATATATCTTTAGAGTATGAACCCTGGACGGATGAGAGCAGTAGTTTAAAATTTCCTTCACATTAGTGTCTGCAAAGTCATAAACTAGTGTTCACCAGAGGGTGATATCTCATTGTTGCCATACGGCATTGGAAAAACTAAGAATATCTTTAGAATATGAACTGCCAAAGCAAAATGAAGTCTATGAAAGTGTACTTGAGCCATCTTTTTTGTGGATGGGGATGGTACATTTAATGTGGTTTGAAGAGCGAAGCCTGGACGGCTGAGGGCAGTAATTTAATAATACAAATATTGAAGCAACCAGTCGCAAACAAAATCTAGATCACTCGGATCGACCAAATATTTTTATGTTTCTTGAAATTTGAGGAAATGAAATGAATTTCAATTATTTGTATCAGAAATGTTTCTCAGAAAAATCATAACTATGTACCATCTACAGCACAATAATCGCACATTTTTCAGATAGAAAAAAAAGAGTAACGAAGTTATAAATTGTTATTTTTGTTGTAAATTCCATACTGTGAAAATATAACCTAGATTTTCACAGTATAGAATTCACAGTAAAAAATAATAATTTATGACTTCATTATTTTTAGTTTTCTACTTGAAAAATATGCGATGATTGTGCTGTACGAAGTATTAGCTTACATACAACTAAATTGCATTTAGAAAACCTTAAAATACATTCATGTAATTTAAAATGTTGAAGTATTGGTGCTTTAAGCTGTAATACAATTACTATAAAACACATGAATATTCAAAGATAAACAAATAAATAATTTGTTTTTGTGATTGCCAATTATCGCTTTTACATTTATTTAGAAGAAAAAAACGAGTTATGTTCGTGGGTATGTTTTTAAGCTGACCGTTTTCTGTAATGCAAGATCTACGTTCTCTATTTCCTTTTTGGTGTACTAATTTATTTCTTTAACTTTCAATCTAAATCTTATACAGTTGTTATACTCGTATTATTAAGTAAGACATCATCTTAGGCTAATTAGCTTGACATAAGAATACAATTCATGACAAAGTTTTGTGTTAACATAAGCCGTTTATAATAAAATATTTCTTGAGTGGGTTATATGTACTTAAATTTAAATAATTGGTAGTTTTTTATGGCTGTTTATTATATGGTTTTTAAACTATAATTCACAGGTAACTTGTTTTTTACAACATGTGCATTTACTCAATGTTTTATACATATACTTTTGTTAAATCATTCATGAAATAATTATTGATGTATTTAAATCAGGTTTAACTTTAAATTATTTCACTTAACGGCTATTAATTAAATGGAGAATGTTAATCATGTCGTTGTAAACATTATACCAACGCCGACTCTACTATTAATTACGTCGTCTACGTAATGTAGCCATTCTAACATGGCCAACTAATGAAAACTTTGATAACTATTTAGAATCATTAAACAATCTTCATCCATATATAAAATTCAAAGTGTAATGGGAGGTAAATCTACCTTGCCATTTCTTGACGTGTTAATACACCGATCGGATGATAACCGATTATCTTTTTCGGTTTACAGGAAACCCACAAATTCTTTAAGCTATATAAACTATCTTTCAGCTCATCAAACATCTTTGAAAAAATCAATAAATACATAACAATTTTTAAGAGCGCATAGAATATGTGACCCTCCTTTTTTGATGCTGAAGTGAATAAAATATGCGAAATATTTAAAAAAAACCTAGGATATACATCCTCTTTAATACAAAAAAAATCCATACTAAAGCATAACAAAGACTTTTCGAAAATTCGAAAGTAGTAAAAGGGACAAATTTAACCCTGATAGCAATAAAATAATCTCCTTACCATTCAACCGTAACTTACAACATGTTAAGGAAGACCTTAGAAAATCAGGTTATGATGTAATATTTAACTACCCATCTAATATTTCTAGAGCATTAAATTCTAACGGCATAAAAAGAGATGAAGACAAATGTGGAACATACCAAATTTGCTGCACAGAATATGAAAGGAAATATGTTGGTGAAACTGGAAGAAGTTTAGAAACACGGGTAAAGGAGCACAAGAACGATTACAGAAATGGCAATGAAAATAATTCTTTGTTTTTGCATTCCGCAAATACTGGACACAGAACTGATTGGGAATCAGCAAAAATGATTTTATTAAACGCAGAATATTAGAGTCAACGTTACTTGAGAGAATCCCAAATATGAACATCTCTCCGGGATTTTTTTTCATTGAATGGATTCTTTCATAACATCATTTTGAGGAGCGTGAAGCTATAGTGTGTATGATAATGCACTTTTCTAATAAGGTCAATTTTTCTAAAAAAAAAGAATCGATCAAAACAAGTTTCTACTGACGAGGGTATCAGTTGACACCAGAATGTATAGAGATAGTTGTTTGAAAATAAGCTTATCCTCGTGAAACTGTGTGTTTAATTTTAACAAAAACTAGAAAGTTTTTTTCTAACAAAATCTTCAATTAAGTTTAAATCTGGAATATTTTAATGGACCAACAAATTGCAAACCTTCAATCGAAAGGAAGAAATTAAATGATGAGCTGGCCAGTGCAGACGCAACCAAAAATATTAAGAAGGTGGTTGAAGAAAAAATAAAACAAATAAAGTCACAAAATGAATATCAATTGTGGAAAATCCAGAAGGAGAAATGGAACAGCTTAAACGTGTTCTCGGCTGATCTTCTTCTTAGTTTGAATCAAATTTCTTGATTTAAATCAAGAAAAAGTGTGATCGAGAACGTAATATAAGAAGGTGATCAGCTCTTGCGGATGAAAATGTAGTGACGTTATCGAAATTTAAACAATTGTTATTAAATATTTTTATGAATGTGCATAAAGTTCCTGGAAGATATATCTGTAATACAGTTATAACCCCCGAGTGGACAGGGAGAAATTATTTCAAGAATAGCTTCAACAAAACTTGGACGGCAATGTATTACTGAATGGCAAATTAATTTCAACGGCAGTGTTTGGTATCAATTTAACAATTTAACTTATTTAACATATACCCAATAAGCTGTATATTTATTTTACGAAACACATTTTTAGCCAAATTTTCTTAAATCCAAATAAATTTTCATATTAAAGCCCAACGGGAGATACGATCTAGACTAATAAAAATTATATCCAATGATGAATCAAACAGTTTGATTCCAAACATTTATGTTGAAAATTGTGTTTTATAGAAATTATTCCTCACGATGCAGTAGTGAACTTATTCATTAGTTATTGGCCATTTTTTGAGGCTATAACAAAAACAATTATTCCATAACTTAAAATTGGACATTTGACAGCGTTCATCAGATTTATTTGAGAACGATTAAGTTATTAGAATAAGGATTGCGTTTAGTGCTGGCTAAGTACCTAAATTAAGGTCAATTGATTTTTTTTCATTCGTAAACATATATTTCAACATTATAATGTAATGGGTTTTTTTTATAATATATTGTAATATTTTTATATTATAGTATAATGTAATGTTTTATTATTTCATAGTATGTTGTAATGTTTAGTTATATTACAGTAGATTGATATACATTCATTTAAATATTTAACTAATTATTAAGAAATATTACAACATTAAAAACAAGATGAACGAAGACCATGATAATTCTGAGCTAAGAAGGGTAAAAGAAAAAACAAAAAGATTGTTTTAATCTAGTATAGATCGTATTGACAGTGAAAAATCAGAACAGTTTAATTTTCATGATTGTTTCGGTTCAAATACGTTCTATAATTAACTGCCAAGAAATACAGAAAACTTCGAAAAAAAATTAAATAAACACAAAAAAGTAATATTAAATGAAGTTGATAAATATAATTGAGTAAGAACTACAGAAAGAACAAAATGTATTTTGAAATTATTGACAAATAAATTAGCCATTAATAAGTAAATTAATTTTTCACCATGGATATAATCTCTTTATAGTACATTATAGTTATATTATATTATTGTTTTATGCCTAAGCCACCAGGCAGTTTTCATGTCGAGCGACTATTCAGTCTCAAAATTAAAAACATAAAATACTTTAAATACCCAAGTATAAATTTCACAAAAAAGTTACAGTGAAGAGTTTGTGTCCATTGCTATAAAACAGCTATGTACCAAGTTTTAAATGATCCATAAACCAACAGTTTAATATATTTTTAATGTGGTATGATATACCAGACGACTACGACGACGACGACAACGATGACGACAACTACTAAATCGTAACTGCTATATATCAACTTCGTTCACTCACTCAACAGTAATAGAGAAATGTTGATGTTCAATTTTTGGTATTATAAATTCAATACAATCTAACATTAGAGCTGCATTTCAAATTCGTTTATTCATTATTTTAAAATAGTTTTTCCATCACCAATTCCTTTATTTAATGTTTCAAATTATGAATTAAAAAATAACATCTATTTAATTGGTCTAAAATATATAAAGAAACAGTATTTTCATATTAATTTTATTTTTTTAATAAAATTCATATTTTGAAAACGAAAGTTAAAAGAGATTTTTTTTTAAATTTCATATTCAATGTATTATTGTATAAAACAATTAAAAAACATAATGTTCAGTCAAATAGTTATCATCTTTCTGTTGTAAGTCATACATCACTTCAAGAGAACTAAAATATATTGTGTTTATACAAAAATATGTATGTCATAAACACTAATTATAATATAGTTTACCCTTAGTTAAAAGTAATTATGTATGAACCCTTCACTAATAGTTATTACTGATGGATTATAAAAAAACAAGCAACTATAAAACCAAAAAATAAAAGATTATGTTCAAAATATCAGTATCGGTAAGTTTCGGCCGTAGAGTTAAATAATATAAATAAAGCCGTTCATCCATTAAATCTTTTATTTACCATAAGATGCCTTGTGTTCATAGAAGGTAGTCAAGGGATGTTGAAAGTTCCAACATTTGGTGGTATGTTAATGTATCAAAATATGTAAAGACTATTTTTGATTAAAATTTCATCTTTTTGACATCGTTCTTCTTGTGAATTAAAAAAACAAACCATATTCAATCTAAATAAGATTACTATACTGTAAAAACAAAACATAAATATGTTTAAAA
>JARUHE010313006.1:0-11903 GCA_031471125.1 Archaeomysis grebnitzkii | reverse complement strand
AAATAGAACTATTTTTTATTTATAAGTTCTGTACAACATAGAGCTATTTTTTATTTATAAGTTGTGTACAAAATAGAACTATTTTTTATTTATAAGTTCTGTACAACATAGAGCTATTTTTTATTTATAAGTTGTGTACAAAATAGAACTATTTTTTATTTATAAGTTCTGTACAACATAGAGCTATTTTTTATTTATAAGTTGTGTACAAAATAGAACTATTTTTTATTTATAAGTTCTGTACAACATAGAGCTATTTTTTATTTATAAGTTGTGTACAAAATAGAGCTATTTTTATTTATAAGTTGTGTACAAAATAGAGCTGTTTTTATTTATAAGTTGTGTACAAAATAGAACTATTTTTTATTTATAAGTTGTGTACAAAATAGAGCTATTTTTATTTATAAGTTGTGTACAAAATAGAGCTATTATTGATTTATTTACAATGATGTCAAATTATGAAAGTTGAAACAAACCTGTCCATCATCGATGTAAGAAAAGCCAAATTCAAAGCCTCTAAAAATTTCTAATTCCAGCCAAGTTTCGACTTCAAGAATTGAGCTTTGGATTGGCAATGTGTTGTTGATCTTCGACGTCTTATAATGAGCACAGGCCTTCGAGACGTCGATGGGAGGTCCTCCCGGCACCAAAAAGTTGCTGACGTAGCAGTTGTAACTCAATCCCTTGCATTCATAAAACGATCTAAAATAAACGTGAATGTCCACACAATAAACTTTTTAATGGGGGAAAAATGAAGTATATTTCAACAGTTTTTGAGAAAAGCGCAATTGTAATTTAATGTTTTTAATGACTCACTTGCATTTAAATTTCCTAAATTTCAAGCATTGTTCAGCACAATTCTCTTCGTCATTTATTAGTTGTGTGATCTGTAAATTAATAAAATCGAAAAATTTGTTAAAACGAAAATTAATAAACATTTCGACCAACATTTTTTGACATCTTCAAAATATGAATTGTACAATATTTTTGATGCGGTTAACCTGTTTCTCAATTTTTTACTTTGCTGAAACCAAAATGATTAAACTTTAATCAATCAAAGTAATTGACATTACATTACATTACACCAATTAAACATTAACCATTTAAAGTAATTGACATTACATTACATTACACCAATTGAACATTAACCATTTAAAGTAATAGAAATTACATTACCTTTAACAGTTTTGGTTAATGTTTGACACTAACTGGTTACAGATCCCAAAACCTTGTTATTTTACTATTCAAGCATTTTAATTTACATCACTCTGTCATTTATGTTCTTTAATTTTCACCCGAATCAATAAAAATAAAATACTACAACATTTTGGATGACGCCAAATATACAGCAGAGCAAAACATGACTTGCACCTGCTTGATCTAAAACAAAAATAATAATTTTTATGATCATCATCAGCTTCGTCATTACCTAAATAGTCATCTTACCTCATCGACATCACAATTATCGGAAACATAAAAAACAAAATTAAATCTCATCGACTCACTTTGTAGTCGTCCACCGACGGCTTCTCATCTTCCTTCTTCCTAAACTGCAACAGGTAAGGCGCCGGCTTCAGGACAAGGATGAGCGCATACACGAAATGGCCGTCGTGGTCCACCTGCAAAAAGGAAGGTCGTTGAAAAATGATTTGAAAGAAAGAAAGATATTTGCCACTAAGATGCATTTGAAAATTCCCAACGCCTTTACCAAAGACCTTATACAGTCATGGATCCTTTCTTTGGTGTAAGTACACTAGCAATTAAAATCTCCTCTGCAAAATCTAACTCTTTTATGCCTAGTATTTGTAGAGAAAGGAACCTCTAAACCTTACACTTATTTCTGGGATTCTGACGGGACTGAGATCGTTTCCTGAAAGGAACTTTTCCATCAGCTGCTCCTTGAACTCTTGCTCTTTGCCAAACAGACCTTGATGGTAATCCCCTGCAAGTGTTAATACAGAAATTAGTTTTCAACACATCAATCCTGTCAAAATATTCTAACAATTGTAGAAGCAATTCAAATGAAGTTCATTTCAACACGTTTACAGGTCGTATTTGAAAGCTTTCCTCTGACAAATACAGTAGTTATGCCATCAAGTTATTAATTTAAAAAAAATGCAAGTTGCTATGTTTTTAAAGACTTTTTATTGCTCTTAGCAGCTTTGTGATTAGTCTAATAAACAATATTGATGTATTAAGCTTTCTAATTCTTATAATTCCATTGTGGTTAATGTACTCCTATGAGAAATAATTTAACTTATGAATTAAAACTATGACAATGCTTTAGCAAAAAAAATCCATTAATACCACTAAAGATGATTTTAATCCAAGCCCTCTCTTGAGGCAGTTGGAAGCAATCTCTCACATCGAACGGGTTGATTTCCGTCTCTCTCACCACCGTAGAAAATCCCAGAAAGTTGATCACTTCCTCCTTGTACACAGTTGTGACGTCCTCGTCCTTATAAATGGTGGCCACCAACCGGAGAGGCAACAGGCGGTTCACAGGCTCTCCAGGTAAATCGGTGTCTTCCTAAAGATATCATTTCATGAATCTAATTTTAAGATCAAGAAAGAAAAATGAAAATATTTTTCAATTCGGAATGGTCAAACTAATTTATATTTACAAAAAAACTGAATGGTTAGCTTACAGAAGTGAACTCCATATCAATGACCACTTTCTTAAAGGTACCTCCATCAGCATTGGGAATATCATCTCTCACTGACGTGTATCTTTCTGCCAAAATGCCTCGAGATTCTGTTTTTCCACTGTATATGTAGCTGAAAAGTTTATAACGGAGTTGAAATTTATTCTGCGTCATTATTTAAAAAAGGTTATTTTTGTATCTCTATTGGCACATATAGTCGTATAGCTTAAAATGTTATAGGAAATAAAGACATATTCACAATGATTAAATAATGGATGATCCAGTTTGTATATGTACGAGGTGCATTCACCTAACACTAACTCAATGCGATAACTTCCTTGGACTACACATACTTCTCCTTGAACGCAAAGGTTTGACAGTTTTTAGCCAATTGTGTTGGAAGGACATCACTGCACAGCTAGCAGATGGTGTCCCTGCAACATTCTTTGTCGACAATTTGACTTTGTGGTCATACTCATCATTCACTGTTAATAGGAGTAAAATAAAACAGTCAACAGTTATTTTTGCTCTGACCGAGCATAAGTCTCAACTTATTTCACCTTGCTGATGGAGTTGTCCATTCTGCAGTCATTCATCAAGATATTAATGCCATTCTTTTATTTGTATCTTTCGTACTAGAATCATCGAACGTTCGTACAAATTTGATTAGATAATTTATCTCAACAGTTGAGAATCTGACGTTTACTCATCCCTTATGTTGACTGCTTTTACCTTCTGCGAGGGGAAGAAAGCTACGCAACCACAACAATGTAATCTAAGCTTTATCATCAAATGACAACTAAAAGTTAATTTGGTTAATAAGATGAGTATTATGTACAGTGCTGAACATTGAAAGCTTGTGACAAAGAGAAACACACCCAATGTATCTGCTTTCTACTCCAAATTATATTGCGTCCACTTTCAGTACAACAGTGTGACCACTTTAATTGGGTCCACTTTCGGTACAAAGGCGTGACCACTTTAATTAATTTCTTATTTAAATAAAATTTGTTCAAATTTGTTACCTTTCATCAATGTGGAATAAGTTATCTGGATTACTTATAATAATACCGCCTGCTGCTATTCCTCCTAAAAAGAAGTAGAAGTTTTGTCTTTTTGATTTTAATATTTAAATCGTTTTAATTATTATTTGAATATTAGTTTTATACGATTTTCTTTGCTAAACAATTTATTTACTAACAATATTGTTTGTTAAAGTCTTAAGTGATTTAACCTTTCAATGAAGACATGTACATCGGGTTAAATGTAATGTTTAATTAAGCCAAAAAAATAATATTTCACAGTTATAATCCAGAATTTATAGTTGTTCCTAAATTGTAAAGATGTTGAAGAAAAATATGATTTAGATAACTCTTAACCAACATGTGTAACCCAATAACGATTAGTTTCTTACCGATAGAATTTCCCAAAGCATCAATGTCAAGAGGTCCCATTTCGCATTCTCCAGTCATGGTGTTGATTTTATATGAAATTGCTGAAATAGAACAAAAATAAATATTTGAAACATTTTCATTTATAAAAATAAGTTACAACATAAACACGAACTAATAGTACAATAAACCAAGATATGAGCAGAATTTCTGAGTAAACAAGTTTTTTTTGCTGAATTAGTCCAACTCTTCCATAAATTGACTTTCATTTATCAACTACTGAGTAACTCTTGCATTTCTATGGCTTTCATTTCTTCCCGATCAAGATACTTGTTTTTAATTTTAGTTTCTTTATATTTTGAAATCAATGAAAACTTTGTCTATGAGTTCTGTTGGTTTCTGTCTTACCTCAAATACACAATCACAACAATGTAAATCTTACCCGTGTTGAAATCATGGATGTCTCTGAGAGATCGTCCCATTGTTTCTTCGTTCTCTTCGTTGTGGTCAATGCGTATAGCATTTCTTGAAAAATCATAATAGATCTGAAAAATTTATTTCAACATTTAAGTTAAATATTTCTTGTTGTTGAAGATGTTTGTCATTAAGGTAGATGAAATTAATATCAACACAAAAATTCAAATAAAATCAGCTTACTAACGTAAATCAGGTTTATTTAAAAAATATCCAAATATCCAAACTTGCTTATTAATTTGCGAACATAAATCTCAAACTAGTACGGTTGGTTCCGCTTAATCGGACCACACCGGGACCTACAATTTTGCACCCTTTAATGGTCCTATAAAACGAAACTTTCACCTTTAGGGAAATCTGTGCTAAAGTCTAAGATATTATCTATGAAATTAAAAAATTTATATAATTTAGACTTGGTAGATCATGTGTTAGTTAACACATTAGCACATGCTTTCAAAAAGGTGCCAACTCATTTTTCTAAGGCCAATTGGTTTTTG
Organism: Archaeomysis grebnitzkii; assembly: GCA_031471125.1. Lineage (NCBI taxonomy): Eukaryota > Metazoa > Arthropoda > Malacostraca > Mysida > Mysidae > Archaeomysis > Archaeomysis grebnitzkii. The sequence continues at coordinate 6,896 of JARUHE010313006.1, read as the reverse complement.
GAAACAAAATTACAGCTCCTGATGTGGTCAATTAGGCGGAATTGACTGTGTAATCCAACTGTTACCTTTATATGGATGTATAATACCATCATAAACGAGGCCGCTTTCAATATAATGGCCCCATTAAGCGGAATCAACTATATCAAGTTAGTTAAAACAAATACATAAAGTACCAAAGTTCGTAATTCAATACATAAAGAACCAAAGTTCGTAATTCAATACCAGAGACTTAGAAACAAATACATAAAGCACCATAGTTTGTAATTCAATACCAGAGACTTAGAAACAAATACATAAAGTACCAAAGTTCATAATACAATACCAGAGACTTAGAAACAAATACATAAAGTACCAAAGTTCGTAATTCAATACCAGAGACGTAGAAACAAATACATAAAGTACCAAAGTTCGTAATTCAATACCAGAGACTTAGAAATGTACGGTATTTCAAAATGGCTGTCAATGTATTCAACATGAGTCATGAATGAGCTTGGGATCTCAGGAGGATCTGTCATATCCGGGTCCAGAGTCACTCGGTTTTTGCAGTCCAACCCGTTGGCCAACTGTCAAAGGAAATTACATCGAAATTAACACATCATTAAAAACATAATCATAAGAAAATTCGAAAATTTACACATCGGAAAAAAATTATCAATGAAATATTGAGCCTAGCTTTATATACGCTAAACGTTGGAGTTACAATGCAATGGTTACCTTCAGCATTAAGGATATATGTAAAGCTGTCAATTTATATCTTCAAATCTTTCAACCAAAGCAGATCCTAGTAGCATTTAAATGGCTAATTTTTGGCTATTTTTGAGGGGAGCCATATAATAGCCACTAAATCGTGGCTAATAGCCAAGGATCAGCCACTAACTAGGGATAGATGCTAATAGGGAGAAAGATTCATCCAATGCAAAAGTTATAAAAATAAATTCTTACAACTGCGAACGCAAACATTCATCATCAAGTTTGATGGATTTTCGAATACATTCAGGCCAAAGTATTTAATTATTTATTGGTTACATTGTTGTCTCACATTTTTACCTTTTTTACTTTTATCTCATTCATTTATTTAATTTTTAGAACAAGAAGTAAATTAGATAGATAATAAGAGATAAAGTGAATGAGATAAATAACAAAAGATAAAGTGGGTGAGATAAATAACAAGAAGTGGAGTAAAATAAAAAAACAAAGTGTAGGAATCATCCATTTCCACTTTCGTCTCAACAATTAGTAGAGTTTATAGAAGCTGGACTTTTAGGCACACTCAAGGATAATTAAAATTAAAGTCATTTTAAAGAATCCTAAAATATGTTGAAAATGAACACAAATTTTAAATATGAAAACAAAAATAAAAACTTTTAATAACATTGAAAGATTTGTCGGACATTTACACAAAATGATTCAAAACCAGACTCACTTGAAATTCTCGGTAATTTTCCGTCGTGTTGTCTAAAAATGGTTTGAAAATAATAAAGTCATACATGACCGTCATTATTTTATCCTCTTCAGTTGCATTCCAAATGTTATTTTGCTTCCCTGTCACCTAAAAACAAAATAAAATCAAAATACACACTTTAATCCATTATTTTGATACAAGTTTGACGCGAGTTTGTTATAATTTTTTTGTAATAAAACCAAACAGAAATTTTGATGTCGACCTTGCACTAAACAACAGATTTTCAGTAAACATGGACAAGGCTGCACCAAACTCGTCGGATACTTTTTCAACTTTTCTTTGGAAGGTTTGCGAGGATGATAAATCTGTAGGGATAGATCACTCAACGACCGTAGACATTGCAAATACAGACATCATTATTTTTCTTTAACTCAACCTAAATTAACCACCGTTGGTTCAACCATTAAATTGCCGTCACTTTTTCATGAAATAGTCGAAACAAAACTTTATTAAACTTCTGTAAACTTTTTAAACTTTCAAAATTTTAGTCAATTTTCAAGACTTTGAAAATAATTTATTTATTTTTTAACTTGAATTTCTTCATTAGATTGGCATTCTGGTTGACTTATATTTTTACTGTTGACTTTTTGTTTTTATTGATATTATTATTATTATTTGTTAATGGCATTACTATTTATTTATGTTATTACTATTTAATGATGTTATTACTATTTATTGATATTATTATTATTTATTCATGTTATTATTATGTATTGGTGTTATTACTGTTTATTGATGTTATTACTATTTATTGATGTTATTACTATTTATCGATGTTATTATTATTTTTTTATATCATTATTATTTATTGATATTATTATTTGTTGAAATTGTTATCATTTATTAATATTATTGTTATTTATTTATATTATTATTGTTTCTTCATATTATTATTACTTATTTATATTATTATTATTTGTTTATATTATTATTGTTTCTTCCTATTATTATTACTTATTTATATTGTTATTATTTATTCATATCCATATTATTTTGTTATTATAATTATTTATTCATATTATTTTCGTTATTTATTCATATTATTATTATTTATTCATATTATTATTACTTATTGGTGTTATTATTATTTATTGATATTATTATTATTATTTATTCATATAAACATAAAAGTATTTGTTCACCCACCTTAATTTGAAGAGGTGTTTTATTCAAGATGTTCTTCACTGCACCACCGTAAGGCATGTTCCAAGTCTCCACCGACATGAAGAAGTCGACAATGTAGTCGTCCGGCAAAGTCATGTTGAAATGTTCACACTCTATGCCACGAATGGTCAGGCCATCAACATAGGTCTGGAAAAATGTTTCAAAATTGGTATTTTATGATGATAAGAAAAAAATGTAATATATAAAAATCTTTCATCTGAGAACTCTGATTCATTATGTATATGCTAACCATGAAACTAGTATTAGTAAATTTAATGTAATTTAAAGTACAGTAGAACGTAGAATAATAAACGCAGAAAGTTCCTAAAACTTAGAATCATGAAAAAGAGAAATCCTGAAACGTCCACATCATTTCTATGTATACGAAGAAAACGTGACACAATGGCAGGGGTAACGGTGTTAAATCGGTATGCCTGAAACGGAGATTCTTTCTATATTGTAGACAACATTTCGGTCTATGTTTTAGGAGTTTTACTGTATAATGTAGAACATTTTATTGATAAACAATGGGTGAACATAAAAAATGTTTTTGGTTGATTTTGTTCTTATTTTGTCTTTTATTTATTTATTATTAATTATTTAGTTTATATTCATTTATTATTATTTTGTAAATTGAGCTTCCAAATACTTTTTTAAAGTGTTGAAAACTCGATTTGTCGTGGGGTAAAATAATCCATGATTTTTGAATGAATTATCCAATTATTATCTTAGTATCACTCATACTATAATTATTACCAACTAATACTATTACCTTAAAACTTATTACTATTAATACTATTACCATAAAATGTATTAGGCCTATTACCATCAATAATGTTATCATCAAATTACCATTACTAAAATACTATTGCCATGAACCTTATTATTACTAAAAATATTATTACCTTAAAATGTATATTGACAATAATGATTTATTACCATAAAATTTATCAGGCCTATTACCATCAATACTACTACCATAACATTTATTATTACAAAAATACTATTACCATAAAATTGTTATTACTAAGAATACTATTAACATAAATTTATCATCACCAAAAATACTATAACCTTAAAATTATTATCACCAAAAATACTATTACCATAAAGTTTATTATTATTAAAAATACTATTAACATAAATTTATCATCACCAAAATACTATAACTATAAAATTATTATCACCAAAAATACTATTACCATAAAGTTTATTATTATTAAAAGTACTATTACCATAAATTTATTATTACCAAAAATACTGTTAACATAAATTTATTATTATTAAAAATAATATTACTATAAAGTTTATTATAATAAAAATATTATTACCAAGAAGTTTATTATTATTAAAAATATTATTACCATAAAATTACTATCACCAAAAATACTATTACCATAAATTTATTATCACCAAAAATATTATTACCATAAGTTTATTACCAAAAATACTATTACCATAAAGTTTATTATTATCAAAAATACTATTACCATAAAATTATTATCACCAAAAATACTATTACCATAAAATTATTTGAAAAAATACTATTACCATATATTTATTATTATCAAAAATACTATTACCATAAAGTTTATTATTATCAAAAATACTATTACCATAAATTATTATTACCAAAAATACTATTACCATAAAATTATAATTAAAAAAATACTATTACCATAAATTTATTATTACCAAAAATACTTTTACCATAAATTTAATATCACCAAAAATACTATTACCATAAACTTTATTATTATTAAAAATACTATTACCATAAAATTATTATCACCGAAAATACTATTACCATAAATTTACTATCACCAAAAATACTATTACCATAAAGTGTATTATTACTAAAAATACTATTACCATACATTTATTATTACCATAAATTTATAATTAAAAAAATACTATTACGATAAATTTATTATCACCAAAAATACTATTACCATAAATTTATTATTACCAAAAATAGTATTACCAAAAATTTACGGTCACCAAAATTACTCACAGATGGATTATTTTTTGGCAGCCTCATTAGAGCAGAAGGTCCATAAATGAAATTTTCTGCACTTCCCGAACTATATATCCAGCCATAAAGTTGATATCCAGGGTGTTCAATCAATCTGTAAATGTCCGATTGGTTTAAAATGTCTACCAATCTACAAATGGATTGGTTCAATATTTAAATCAATCTGTAAATGTTTGATTGGTTCAATATTCAAACCAATCTGTAAATGTTGGATTGATTCAGCATTTAAACCAATCTGTAAATGTTGGATTGATTCAATATTTAAACCAATCTATCAATGTTGGATTGATTCAATATTCAAACCAATCTGTAAATGTTGGATTGATTCAATATTTAAACCAATCTGTAAATGTTGGAATGGTTCAATATTTAAATCAATCTGTAAATGTTGGATTGATTCAATATTTAAACCAATCTGTAAATGTTGGAATGGTTCAAAATTCAAACCAATCTATAAGTGTTGGATTGATTCAATATTTAAACCAATCTGTAAATGTTGGAATGATTCAATATTTAAACCAATCTATAAATATTGGATTGATTCAATATTTAAACCAATCTGTAAATGTGGGATTGGTTGAAAGGTTTTTCTGTTATCTTTTAATATCAAAGATAATGTTGAAAACAATATTATTGTAAGTGTATAATTCAACCAAAAAGTTGAAATATTATGGGGAGGTAAAATATATAATCTAATTCGCTAATAAATGATTTAAAATAAAATTATTTTTCGTTTTAGGCGTACATTCGATATGGTATGAAAATTTAGTCGCTAGTCAATTTCAAACGAAAAAATTATAAAGGCGCCAAATACACATTGGCCTGAACAGAAGTGCGAACTGTATGGACGCGAGATCCGATCCGATTCGGTTTTCCCAATCAATCAGGATCGAAACATGTAGTTTGAAGAGCAACCTCTGAACATCCGAGAGTTCCAGTTGTGAAAATATTTTCACATTTATGTCCGCAAATATTTAAACAAAATAAGTTTTCTTTCATAATTAGTTGCCAAAAACTTAAAAATTAAATTGAAATGAACTTCTCCCTCACTTCACTCTCCTCTTCCCCCTAACTCACCCTCCCACTTCAACCTGCTCTCCCCCCAACTCCCCCTTCTCTTCCCCTCCAACTCACCCTCCTACTTCGCATTGCCCTTTCTCGTTTGTGATGAACATTTGCTGAGACTTGTCGAAATAGTTCACCTTCTGCAGGTGGTCATGATCCTTGATGTGCAGCGCCCCCTGCTGGCCGTCGATGTCGTACAGCTCCTTCACGTGCATCGTCACGCCCTGAAATATTGAGGATAGAGACTAACATGCGAAGAAATAGCATTTAAAATAATTTTTATTGTTGTCGTAAATGTAACTTTATTTCCATTGACATAAAAAATCAGTTCTCACAATATCCTGAAATGTGACGAGGACGTCTGTTTCGTAGGAATCTTCAACCAAGGTCCACAAATCAGGCAACTCCTGGCCACGTGAAAGTGAGACCACGAAGAGAAAAAAGACGAACTTCATCTGAAAATAATTGGAAAAATAATTATTTGAATCTTTAAAAAAAAATATGTAGGCCTAATATTTATTTTGTTTTGACAAAAAAAATAACAACATTGGGTTATATTGAAACCAATATTAAATATGTTTTTTTCTAGAAAGAAATGGAAGTTAATATAATTTAGTTAAGTTAATTCTTGATAATAACAAAGTCGTAAATCGTACACAGACGTTATTAGTCCGTGTACTATAATATTGGTCTGTGAGTTTTTTTGTCCCGAAGTACCCTTTTAAAAATCGATATCTTTTTATATCTCAATCAAATGAAGAGAAACTTACATAATCATGGAGATTAATTTTTTGCGCATCTTTTGAGCTATAAAATTCAAAATTTGGTCAATTGCAACAAAAGTTATATACAAAGTCTTATGAAATTAGACCGTCCCGTGCACTTACACATTAACGTTTTCTTTTTCATTTACCGTATACGTAACTATTTTCTATAATCAAGACAACTGACTTATATATCGTACACGTGCATTGCCTTGAAAAATAATTAACTAGTCAAGAAAAATGCGGACAGGCAAATATAATATTGGTGGCTATTAACCATTTAAAAGACTGGGTACACATTCTTGTCCCAGTGTTTTAAAGTTTTATCCCAGGACAAGAATGTGTACCAAATTTAACAATATTATTAGCTGTCTAAAATTAATGTCTGAGAAAGTTTATTTTAAAC
>JARUHE010312995.1:0-11904 GCA_031471125.1 Archaeomysis grebnitzkii | reverse complement strand
CGTGCGTGCGTGCGTGCGTACGTGAGTTAAAGAAGGGTCCTCAACACCTGAAAAAAAGTTTCTTATAAGGCTCATTGAATTATTTAAACGTGCTTTACTCTAATTGTTCGGTTAGAGGAGACTCTTATTTTTAGTCGATAGTACATGTTGCAAAACACAGATACCGACACCATCACAGATACCGATCGCATCACAGATACCGACACCTTCACAGATACCGACACCATACACCGCAGATACTGAATAGTTGTATCAGAACCGAAACAATTGAGATTTTAAAAGTCCGAACGAAACCGAACATCCATTGCAGGTGGTCCGAACACCATTAATTAACCCATTAAAACTATTAACCATTTAGCGCTGCGGCATTTAACGGTTTTGTGCAAAAGCTGAAAAAGGTCATTTGGGCAAGTTGTAAAAATATTTTGTCTAATTAAAGAAACATGTTTCAGCTTCGGTTCATTTTCATTAAAAATGCTAGACAGAACTTGAGTTAGGTGCTATTCAGTGTAGTGGCTCTTAAACAATGGGGTTTAACAGAACAAATAGTTGTAATAACAAAAATAATAATAATAATAATAATAATAACATTATTCATATTTAAATGAAAAAGCACGAACAATCAAAGTAAAATATAGTTTAAAGAGTATTCATTCAACTATAATTCAGTTTTATGTTTTTTATATTTATAATTCTTAACTTTACACGAAAATAGATTAAAAGACGTATATGAAACGACACTAGTACAAGTGAAGTAACCCACATTCGCACAACATAGAGCTTACCTCATTTGTGCTATTGTCGATTCATATATGTTTGTATAATAAATATTATTTAAGTTTTTTTTAAACATAAAAAAATCAAGTTTAATCAACAAAACAACAAAACATTTAATGAGAATTAATAATATAAAAATTCCATTATTCAACCCAATAATTTTATTTTATTAAAATTTATAAATCTATCTTAATAACAATTCATGAATATTATTTTCGAGATAATTACACACTAGTTGTGGCATATCAAAAGATATATTAAATTCAAATTAAGAATCCCAGGTTTGTTGTAACTTGAGTTCGTTTCTTTCAGATCTATTTACAATTAAATTCGCGATTGTGGTTGATTAAGTGAATCTAGATCCAATATGGTTCTTTACTACTAGTTATGTGGCGTTTGAATGTTAATAACGACTAACTATGCTATTAAATCAATAGTAATAGTAGTAGCAATGCTATTAAATCAATAGTAATAGTAGTAGCAATGCTATTAAATCAATAGTAATAATAGTAGCAGTGCTATTAAACAAATTTTATAAATAATCTAATGATAATAAAAATAGTAGTACTACTAAACAAATGTCGAGAATAATAACAAATATTTTAATAATAGTAGTATAGAACGTTGAAATTAATAATACTAATAGTCGTGGAAGTAATATTAACAAAACAGATCAAATAATTGATATTTAAAATAATTATTTTGTTTAAATATTCTTCAATTAAAACAAGTCCAAATAAATTTCAGTTACCTTATAATAACGGACGTTGGTTTTAATTTTAAAAACGGACTTAAGTTTTAATTTAAAAAAACGGACTTTGGTTTTAATTTAAAAAAACGGACTTAAGTTTTAATTTAAGAAAATGGACTTTGGTTTTAATTTAAAAAATGGAAAGCTTATTTATATTAATAATCAAATGTAATTAAAATGTTAAGTAATTGTAATTATAGTTATAATTATAATTATATCGCAAAAAAAATATTAGAATAATAATATTTTTCTTTTTTAAATTATATTTTTTCTATATTTTAACTTCATTAAAAAACTGAAAATACAAATTATCCAAATTCTTGTTTTGGGGAGTGAAAAAAAATCAGTTTGTTTTGCAATAAAAAAGTCTGAAAAATATTTGACAAAAAAGGAATTTTAAATATTTTTATTGTACAATAAATTGTCGAATTCAACTTAAATCATACTAAAAGAATCTGCCATTCAAAGATAACCTCTGTCCCCCCCACACACCTTCCTTTGGTTGTCATCCACCCTCATCTGTCCCCCAAAAGATGGTGACATCATTACACTATACAATAGCCACTATATGATGACATCACTACACTGTACAATAGCCACTATGATGACATCACTGCACTGGACAATAGACACTTACCTGGGAAAATATTGTCCTGCATGTTTGCAACTTATGACAACTTAAGCTGACACATCTTCATTTGGAAGAGTTTTACACGCAAAAGACTATTCCCAATTGTGTTCAAGAAGCACTACCTAATCTATACCTATCTTTACCTAATCTATACCTAATCTATACCTATCTTTACCTAATCTATACCTAATCTATACCTATCCTTACCTAACCTATACCTATATATACCTAATCTATACCTATCTTTACCTAATCTATACCTAATCTATACCTTATCTATACCTATCTTTACCTAATCTATACCTATCTTTACTTAAATCTTTACAATAGCAAAGCTTTATATTTCGTCATTTTTTCATTCTTGCGGATTGTATTGTTGGACAAATTTTGAATACTTTAATTTTTTTATTTTGGAAGTTGTTCAGTAATTCCGATTAAATTATTTGATAGAAAAGTTTTTATTTCATCCAACTAAATTTTTATTTAAATAAAAATAATAAATTTTTGTTCAAATAAAAATAACAGATTTTTAAATATTTATGTGGTGTAGAAACAAAAAATATATAAATAAATATAATCTCTCCGGTTTCTCTCTCTCTATTCATTTTTCTATATTCTTTATTCTTTGTTCTTTTTTCAACTTATTCTATTCTTTATCGCTTTCTCTTGTTTAGCTCTTTCTAATTTTTGTTTCATCCATTCTCTTCATCTCTCTAACGATAAATTTCTCTCTTCATTCTTTCTATATATATTTTTATTGTTTAATGATTCTCTTTCTTTATTTCCCTTTCTACTTTATTGCTTTCCCTATATTTATTATTTCACTTCCTATTTTCTTCTCTTTCTTATTTCATGTTTTATTTGGCCGGCACAATTGAATATTCTGATGAACTGCAGTCGAGAGTTGTGCGAAAATTCAATTAATTTTCTGACCAAATCAACTATTTCTTAATTTAATCTTTCATGAATTAATTAAAATTACATTTCGATTAAAACAGTTTGGGGAATCGTCGCGGTCATTTGTATTCCGGACGGAGCGACCGAGGCTTGTTCTGAATCGTTAATAGGTCCGGAACATTAAAAAACAAACCTCGACGATCTATCAATCATGTTCTGATTTAATTAAATAAATTCAATTTTTTATTTTCAGGGTTTTGAATTTTACAAATATTGAGATTTCGTCTTTGACACAACAACGAAGGACAATAAATAAGTGATAAGAAATAAACTTTGATTTTATTTTTAATTTCAACTTAATTTAGTTTAATTTAGTTTAGTTTAATTTAGTTTAGTTTAATTTATTTTAGTTTAGTTTAATTTAGTTTAGTTTAGTTTAATTTAATTTCAACTTAATTTAATTTAATTTAGTTTAATTTAATTTAATTTAGTTTAGTTTAATTTAATTTCAACTTAATTTAATTTAATTTAATTTAGTTTAATTTAATTTAATTTCAACTTAATTTTTCATAAAATATTAAACCAAATTATAAAATCATGAATTGATTGAATGTTTATGAAATATAAACTTTTTGTGTTATTAGAAAATGTTTAATTATATTACAGTGCTTATAAATAAAAAAAACGGGTCAGTAATTTTTTAAATAAGTATTTATTTTTCATTATTTAAAACAGAAGAAACATCAATAGTCAAATTTTTAACATTGAAAAATCTCACGTCAAACTTTATAACCTCTCATCAAAACTCTTTTAACTAATCAAAAAAATATAAAAAATATTTCAGATCTACATGAAACCCAAAAATGTTTGGGTTGAAAATATTTTTTTCTAATTTTCTTTAAATGCATATTTTTCTTTAAAATCCACATTTTCTTTATAACGCATATTTTTCTTTCGAATGCATATTTTTCTTAAAAATGCATATCTTTTTTTAAAATGTATATTTTTCTTTAAAATGCGTATTTTTCTTACAAAATGCATATTTTTTCTTTAAAATGTTCATTTTCCTTAAAAAATGCACATTTTTCTTTGAAAATGCATATTTTTCTTTAAAAGTGCACACCTTCCTGTTAAAAATGCATTTTTTTGTAAAAAAAAAACATTTTCTTTAAAACCGATTTTTTGTGTGAACAAAACATCTTTCCTTACCTTGACGGTGGTGGGCTTGGGAAGTTTTTTTTTCTATTTTTCTTTAAAATACATTTATAAAAAATATTTTTTTAAAATCCGATTTTTTCTCTTACCTTGACGGTGGTGGGCTTGAGCGGCTTTTCGGGGTCTTGGACGTACTCGAGGGTGACGCCGTAGAACTGTCCCTTGTTGATGTATGTGATCCGGTCGTCCTCGCGACGCTGCGATGTCGAGATCGGAGACTCCAGGAAGTACTTGAAGCCGTAGTTGGAGTAACTGAAATAAATAGGAAATAAAGGATTAATAATGGATTAATAAGGAATAAAAGATTAATAAATAATAAAAGATTAATAAATAATAAAAGATTAATAAATAATAAAAGATTAATAAATAATAAATAAATAATAAAAGATTAATAAATAATAAAGGAATAACAAATAATACAGGAATGACAAATAATACAGGATTAATAAAGAATAAGGGATTAATAAAGAATAAAGGATTAATAAAGAATAAGGGATCAATAAATAATATGGGATCAATAAATAATAACGGATTAATAAATAATTATAAAACATGATAAACAAATAACAATGATAAAAAACAATGATAAAAAATAAACAGTTTGTAAATATTAAATGAAACAATAAACAAATATATAAATGATAACTAAATAAGTGATACCTTATTATAAAATTACAAATAAATATTAATGAATAAATAATAATAAAGGGACAATAAATGATAATACTATTTTAATAAAATATAAACGAACAAAAAATTATTTTTTTAATAAAATATAAACAAACGATAAATGCTAATAATATTTTAATAAATATATACAAACAATAAATTAATAATTTTTTGGATAAAATATAAACAAACGATACATAAATATAATTTTAATAAAATATAAACAAACAATAAATTAAAAAAATATTAGTTCCATTCATTTTTCTTGTTAATATTAAAAAATAATTTAAAAACATTAGCAAAACAAAAAAAGATTTGTACACAAAATATTTTTTTCAACACCATTGTTAGAAAAATTAATTCCCATTCAAAATAAAATTATTTTATAATTCAATTAAGTTAATTATTTAAAATTTCACTTAAATTCAAATCTTCTATATTAAATATATTTTAAACTTTAAATTTATTCTACGTGCTTATAAAAATATTAAACAATGTTTTAACTATTTAACCCCTGAATTATTATTACCCTAAGGTCTACAATACAATTATATTTGCATCGAAAATAACCCTACAGTCGTTACTGTTTTGTCCCTACAGGCGTTACAGGGTTAAACATGGAAATGTATTTTATTTTTCTTAATAAACTAATAAAGAAATGTCAAATTAAAATTATTTTCACAATTTATATTTATTTTACTTTTATTATTTAAGTTCAAAACTAAAAAAAAACATTAAATACAATTCCATTTTATTAATGAAGTTAATATAAACTTAAAACCTTACAAAATATTTTCTTTATATTAATAAAGTTAGAATAAATTAAAAATCGTAAAACATTTTATTAATAAAGCTAAAATATATTTAGAACTTTAAAACATATTTCCCTTTTATTATTAAAGTTTTAAAAAATAAAAAAACCTTCGAAAGTATTTTGTTAGTAAAGTTGAAAAACCTTAAAACTTTATTCCGAATTTATCTTTTATCATTAAAGTTTAAAAGAAACATTAAAATGTATTTTGTTTTTACTAACAATTTCAAATTTAAGACTTTAGAATATTTTATTAATAAGTTCAAAATACGTTTAAAACTTTAATATATTTTATCAATAAACTTAAAATACATTTAAAACTTTAGAATATTTTATTAATAAATTTAAAATACATTTAAAAATTTAAAATACTTAATTAAAACGTTAAAACTTGAAGTTATATTTCCCTTTTAATAATTAAAGCAAAATTTTTTTTAAATGTATTTAAAACAAAGTTATAATACATTTAAAACTTTAAAATACTTATTAACAAACTTAAAATACATTTAAAACTTTAAAATCAAAACATTAAAACCTTAAGTTATAATTCCCTTTTATTAATTAAAGCAAAAAAAGTATTTAAAATAAAGTTGACATATCACGTTCGACTCATCACTGAACATAGGAAACGACGCGGTTGACTCGATCCAAATATTGCGTCATTTGAATTTATTTTTATTACAATAATTACAACCTTTGTCTTTCTTCTTTGGCATTGGTGTTGTTGTTGTTGTTGTTTTACTATTGTTGTTGGTGTTGTTGTTTTACTATTGTTGTTGTTGTTGTTGTTGTTTTATTGCTGTTGTTGGTGGTGTTGTTGTTGTTGTTGTTTTATTGTTGTTGTTGGTGGTGTTGTTGTTGTTTTACTATTGTTATTGGTGTTGTTGTTGTTGATTTATTATTTTTGTTGGTGTGGTTGTTGTTATTGTTGTTGTTTTATTAATTTTGGTGTTAGTTATGTATTGGTGTTGCTGTTTTTGTTTTTCTGTTGTTATTGGTGTTGTTGTTGTTGTTGTTTTATTATTGTTATTGGTGTTGTTGTTTTACTATTGTTATTGGTGTTGTTGTTTTACTATTGTTATTGGCGTTGTTGTTGTTGTTGTTGTTTTACTATTGTCATAGGTGTTGTTGTTTTACTATTGTTATTGGTGTTGTTATTGTTGTTGTTTTACTATTGTTATTGGTGTTGTTGGTTTACTATTGTTATTGGTGTTGTTGTTGTTGATTTATTATTTTTGTTGGTGTGGTTGTTGTTGTTGTTGTTTTATTAATTGTGTTGTTAGTTATGCATTGTTGTTGCTGTTGTTGCTTTTCTATTGTTATTGGTAGTTATACATTGGTGTTGTTGTTGTTGTTGTTGACTATTTATTATTCATTAATGTTGATGTTGATTGTTTATTAGTGTTACTAGTCATTCAATGTTACTATTAAGTTATTTAATGTTTTTCTTCCTATTTTTTATATTATTTCGGTTTCATTGTTCATTATTATTGCGTTTTCATTGTTCATTATTATTGCGTTTTCATTATTCATTATTATTGCGTTTTCATTATTCATTACTATTATTATTCAATTATTTATTAAAACATAATATGAACAAGTTAAATGGAATGTCATAAGCATTGATATTTACTATGAGTAATAGTTTTTAGTTTATTATTATTATTAGTGAGTAATAGTTTTTATTTTTTTATTATTATTAGTGAGTAATAGTTTTTATTATTTTATTATTATTAGTGAGTAAAAGTTTTTATTTTTTTATTATTATTAGTGAGTAATAGTTTTTATTATTTTATTATTATTAGTGAGTAATAGTTTTTATTTTTTATTATTATTAGTGAGTAATAGTTTTTAGTTTTTTATTAGTATTAGTGAGTAATAGTTTAAATTTATTATTATTATTAGTGAGTAATAGTTTTAATTTATTATTATTATTAGTGAGTAATAGTTTTAGTTTATTATTATTATTAGTGATTAATAGTTTTTAGTTTTTTATTATTATTAGTGAGTAATAGTTTTAATTTATTATTATTATTAGTGAGTAATAGTTTTTAGTTTTTTGTTATTATTAGTGAGTAATAGTTTTTAGTTTTTTATTATTATTAGTGAGTAATAGTTTTTATTTTTTTATTATTATTAGTGAGTAATAGTTTTTAGTTTTTTGTTATTATTAGTGAGTAGTTTATTATAAATCTAAGTATATTTTTTTTCTTTTGAGATCTTCGTAAAACCAAACCTAAATATTTTTATTATTATTCATGAACACATTTCGGTCATCACCACCGCCCATTAATTATTATTAATTATTATTATTATAATTATTATTATTATTATTAATTACTGAGTAATATCAACCCAGTCCTGGGTAACATCCAAAGGAGACAAAATACCCCGTTTAGCCTTGCGTTGTCCAAAGGGACGTATAAGTCCTACAAATTAGGTTTGTTTTCAATGCTAATTTCAATCAATTCTCGAACTTAAGGGAAACCGAATTGGGTCGTTAAAGGGTCAAGAGAATTCACATCAAATTGCGCTGCGATAAGAAGTCGAAAAGTTTGTTAGGAAATTTCAGGAATTTTTTAATTAGGACTTAAAACGAAGCCAGAAAAGGATTTGGCGAATTTTTTTGTTTTAGTTGAAATATTTAATTCTTATCATTTGTGAATATTTTCTTTGAATTATTTTAAATGATCCCAAGATTTTGGAATACATTAAGTTCTAATTATTTTATAGCTTTAGTTTACAGTTTAAAAATATTCAAAACTCTTCAAATTTAAACCATCATTTTTATACTATGTAAAAAAAAGAACAACTATTGAAAAATCGATGTAAATGGAACATGTAGAGCGGAAGTAAATTTTCTGATATCTTAAAATTGTTTAAAAATTCAAGTTTTTATTGTAAAAAAACGCTGAAATATGTAAAGAGTTGTCCAAGCATATCAAAAATCTTGATTTCGCCCAAAAACATCTGCCTCATTTTTTGTTTTAGGAGATTTGAATTTATTAGATCTATAAAGATCTAAAATTTCCGTTAAAAGTACCGGCAGTGATAAATTATTCATAATAAACATGTTGGTATATTATATTGGCATTAATTATATACGGTGAACAAACAATATATATATATATATACACACACACATATAAATATGTATATATATATATATAAATATATATATATATATGTATGTGTACAAATATACATAAGCATACATTTTGTGCATAACCTAAAAAAGCTACACACCAAAAGTCCAGTAAAAACCAGTAAAAACCAGTAATATCAAAACATGAATCAGGAAAATAATTTCGCGGGAAAAACAAATTAAGAAAAGTGCATTAGGCAAAAACTGTAAACATTGGACCAATACATTTAAAAATGTGTGAGCGGCGAGTAATAGTTTGAAATACATGATAATGCACCCAACGGTGGCATTAATGCACATAACACTTTGCCATTATGCGAAAATGACTTACTAAGTTGGCATACTTTGAGCATGCTTAGCATAATGCTATTATGCGACAGCACGCTCATTATTATTACGAACTAATGACGTCATTATAGCAGCATAGTGGAGCATAATGATGCATTATAGCATCATTATCAAACCATAATGACGGTGCACAAAAAGTTTAAGTAGCAGAAAAAAGCGATTCAACGGAATGACGGAATCGAACCACGGTCCGACGTAAATAAAAACTGGACGGCGCTAAATTTATCTTTTTTTGCAAGCCTTGCTTTCCGTCCGATTTTCTGACCATCGGCGCTGGATGCCCATTTTTGCGGACCTGTTTGCGTTTAAGATGGGCAAATTTTTTTTAGTTATTTCGTGGCAGAAGATGATTTTAATTTTGTGCTTATGGTTATAGGTATTATTATTGCTATTAGTATTATTGATATTATTATTATTATTATTATTATTATTATTATTATTATTATTATTATTATTATTATTATTATTATTGCTATTATTGCTATTATTATTATTATTATCATTGCTATTACTATTTTTATTGCTGTTATTATTATTATTTTTGTTATTGTTATTGTTGTTAACATTAGTGCTAATAACAAAACATTTCTATTGATGTATTAATACAAATGTTAATATTGATATTGCGAATAAACAACAATATTTTCAACATTATTAACAATATAATTATTGTTAAAATTGCTAATAATATCATCATTAGGATAATGAACATTACTATTACCCTTAAACTTTTATATATTTATATTTATATTTATGTATTTATATTTATGTATTTATATTTATATAAGCTATGGAAAGTGTAATTAAAATAAGAAATAAATATTTGCCATTAAATTAAACTGTTCATCAGATTAGATTTTTAATGGCTCAACCACATCAGGGATCCTTGACCAAAACTTGAAAAATCTTAATTAACTAAAATTAATTATTTCAAAATAATTTCAAGTTTTTACAGAAAATTTTTCAGATTTTTTTAAATGAAATATTACGTTTAATGTGAAAAAACATTTATTTCTTTATTATATATTTTTAAAGTATTCAATTCATAGTTTCCATGGTAAAAAAATAATATTTAACGGTTTTTACGGATATTAACATGTTTTACTGACATAAAAAGATCATTTACGTCAGAAGGTCCATAGAAACATATAAATAATTTTTTTCAAGTGATCAACCTGAAACTATTTGAACAAGTACAAGTTAAGATTAAATGGGAAAACATTATATCTAAATACTGTATACAATTTTTTTTGAGCAAACTGTATATGAAAAGAAAAAAATAACTTACCTGTCATATAAAATATCAAGTTATTCGTATAAATTTAATAATTAATGCAAACAATTATATTTTTATTTAAAATTGACATTAATAAAATAATACTTCTATTATTATAAATAATCTCCAGATTTAAAGAAAACATTTGAAATATTTAAACCTAAGCAATTTTTTCACAGTTCCATTTTATATTGTTTTATGAACTAATATTGATAGACTTTGCAGCTAAAACAAAATAAAAGTTAAGAATTAGTTACTTGTTAATGCTAATATCGAATACATGCTTCTACCATGCATGAAACATGCATTTTATATTAAGTGGTGTGTTAGAAATGTTAGATGACATAACAGGCTGTAAAAATATAAAGCAGTGTGTTATGTGGTAAAAATGTTAGACAATATAACAGGCTATTATATAAAGCAATGTGTTAGAAATGTTAGATAACATAACAGGCTGCTATAAGTTTTTTGTGATGAGTGTTAGTAAAATCAGTTGAAGTTGCATAATAGTATACAAGATAGTACCCACAACAGGGTGGTACTAAAGTTAGGATGTAGAGTTTCATACCAATGTATTGAAAATTAAAAAAATACTAAAAATTTAAGATCAAGCTACATGGTGCTAGAAAATTTAGTAAATGCGACACGGCAATAAAATGTTAAGAAAACATACGGGATGTTAATAATTTAAGAAAAACTACAGGGTGGAACAAATTTAAAAAAACAACTACAGGGTGGGACAAATTTAAAAAAAACAATTACAGAGTGAAACAAACATAAGAAAACAACTACTGGATCTTGAAATTAAGGAAAAACTATTTGTTAACGATTTAAAAAACAAAAAATCACAGGGTATTAAAATAAAAAAATAAATCACAGGGTATTAAAATAAAAATAAAATCACAGGGTATTCAAATTAAAAAATCACAGGGTATTAAAATTAAAAAATCACAGGGTATTAAAACAAAAAAAACACAGGGTATTAAAATAAAAAAAGCACAGGGTATTAAATTTAAAAAAATCACAGGGTATTAAAATAAAATAAAAAAATCAGAGGGTATTCAAATTAAAAAAAAATCAGAGGGTATTAAAATAAAAAATAAATCACAGGGTATTAAAATAAGGAATAAACCACAGGGTACTCAAATAAAAAAAACACCCAGTAACCAAATTAAAAAATCACAGGCTATTAAAAAAAAAAAATCACAGGGTATTAAAAAAAATCATAGGGTATTAATTTGTTTAGATACTCACACTTTGGCAATGTGTATCTTGTCGTCGTCGTTGTGTCTGGGGGAACAAAAAATACTGTGTGAGGGATTATGTCGCTGTCCTGAGCCAGGCTTTGACATTTCATTCTAAAGGATTTTCACTAAAATGCTAA
>JARUHE010312984.1:0-11905 GCA_031471125.1 Archaeomysis grebnitzkii | reverse complement strand
TGTAATAATATTATAATATTAATCTCATTATATCATTATTATTGTAATAATAATAATAATATTCTCATTATATTATTGTTATTGTAATAATATTATAATATTAATCTCATTATATCATTATTATTGTAATAATAATAATAATATTCTCATTATATTATTGTTATTGTAATAATATTATAATATTAATCTCATTATATCATTATTATTGTAATAATAATAATAATATTCTCATTATATTATTATTATTATAATAATATTATTCTCATTATATTATTATTGTGATAATATTATTATTATTATATTATTGTTACTATTTTAATAATATTATAACAATATTCTAATATTATTCTCTTATACTGTTATTATTGTTGTTATATTATTATTATTACTTTTATAAATATGTCATAATGTAATTATAAAATTTTAAAGTATGGTTTCTTAAGATTACATTTTTTTTTCATTCTTATTAGCACATAAAACAAAGGAAGTTCACAATAACAAGACTTAGACTTATCATTTGTCGGCCTAATTACAACTGAGGACAGCAGTTGGAAAATCTATAAAATTTATGCCCGCAAAAATTATAATTTGAAATGTTTCAAAGGTTCTCAAGACTTACTTTGTAGAAGGTTCGAAACCCAACGGAAATTGGGTCGTGCGACGTGAGCAACGTCAGATCTGCCCAACTCGTGACTGATCCCTGGATTTTAGAATACTTTGGACAGCTGTGCTCTGTGCACATCTGGAATGATATGAATCGTTTTTAGATAAGGTAAATGAATAATAAGATTAATAAATAATACTCCATTCAAATAAATAAATAGGGTAAACAAATAAAGAATATAAATAAATAACATAAATAAACAGTATAAATAAACAAATAAAGAGTATAAATAAACAAATAAATAATATAAATAAAAATAAGGTTTATAATTTAAATCAACTCGTAACTACGAAATAAATATTATCGTATTACTTAAAGTACATTCAAGTTAGTATTACAAAATAGCTCATATAAAATTTTGGTTACAATAATCGTTAGAGGTAATGCAAGACATTGCATTCAAATAAGTTGCTAAAGTGCCACTGCTAAATTCTGTCGTACTTTTTGTAAAAGTAAATATGGCCACAACTTCAAACAAAGATTTCCCTTTTTTGAAAGTGAATAATAATTTGAGATACCATTTGAGTGACTTCACAAAATAAATAAATATGCGTATTGTGCAAGAAAAACTAAATTTTATTGGCACAGTTAGTCGGTATTAAACGAGAAAACGGAATTATTGCGTACGTTCAGGATCTGCTAAATCTTTTTAGCAGACTGCACTAGCACCATGTAGGAAAAGTAGGGAGCAAAAACAAAGTCTCCCCTACATAGGCTAAGAAAGTGTATAGAAATTCAAAAGCAAGTTTTTATTTTACTTGACAAAGACAAAAAGACATTCATAAAATAAATTGACTGTTAGTCGATAGTTTATAGTTTTCATGCATATCACGTTTATACATTTATTGAAGCTAATAGCAAATTCTATTAACGATTTTCTTTCAGGAAAAAAGGTAAACCGTTGTCTGAAGTGGTGGCCATAACGGTTGAAGAGGCTCAGCAAAAATCTAGCAACATTTAGCAGATGCAAATGCAGGAGATATTGAAAGTATGAATAGCAGTTCTGCCACTCTAGCTATTTTTCACCTAGATCTAGATGTTTTGTTACTAAGCCTAGTTGATAAATTTTGTCATATAGATGTGTTTAAGTAGGCTAGTTAAAAACAATGAAAAGTTGTTAAAAGCAATGAAACACACATGGTTGAAGGTTCGATTGCCTTGTTTCGAAACTGTCATTGGTTACGTTCAAATGGACATGCAAAGTGGTTTTTACATGCAGGATGAATGTAAAACATTGTTTTGCATGCAAATCGTGCATGTAAAATGTATTTTACATGCAGGACGAATGTAAAACACGTTTTTGCATGCAAGTCGTGCATGCAAAAACATATTTTACATTCATCCTGCATGTAAAAACCACTTTGCATGTACATCTGAACGTAACCATTGCGCAATCTAGATTATTCTAGCTGATTTATTCTCAGATTCTAGATTATTTTCACTCACAAAAGGTGGCAGCCCTGATGAATTACCATTTATAATCTGACGCTTACCACACGTGATGTCATTCACATATTTTTATTGAACAAATTTTCTTTTGTATTTATTTATTCTAACGCCATTTAAAAAACGCCACCATTCACAAATGCCACAATTTAAAATACGAAACCCTTAACAAGAGACTCAATTTAAAACACGACGCCCTTAACAAGTGACGCCATTTAAAACACGACACCCTTAACAAGTGACGCCATTTAAAACACGACGCCCTTAACAAGTGACGCCATCTAAGACCCAACCCCTTTCGTAAGTGACGTCATCACCCTCACCTGATCCAAAGTGTTCGACAGCGCCTCGAGGTTGGCAGAGACGACGGCATCGTATTGGTCTTCCAGGGACTGCAGAGCCGCGTCGCTCAGGCTCGTCTGCTCCACGTGGCGAGACGGAGGAGAGCTCCGGGGCTCTGATTGGCTGATTTGCGTGCTCCTGATTGGCTGCTGGAATAGAGGCGGAGTTATGTGTTAGACTCGAAAGATAACCATGACAAGGGTTCGGATCTTGCAAGGTCTTACATCATCAGACAATGACCGAGGGTAACGACAACTCTACTACAGGCCTCCCATGTTACATGCCATAAGATTTTGACTGTTACATAAACCATTGGAAACACAACTGGTGGCATAGATACCAACCATAATCGTGCTTTCGACCTAATTTTTCTTAATCTCTGATCAACTTTATTGATCAGAGATCAATTATTTTAATATTGATCGAACAACAAAAAAGTTAATCCCGTATCAAGAAAAGATCGTTCGAGAACGTATTGTGTTATAGGGAATTCGATGTGAAATGCCTGTAGTAGAGTCGGTGTTGGCCGAGGTCGCAGGGAATTGAAAACTTGTAAGAGCTTACAAAATCTTGTCAGATTGATCTTCGTAGTCTGAATTTGTATAGTTAATCTGAGTTAGAAAATATGGATCTCAAACCTCCTTGTGATTTCAGCCCATTAAGTGATACTAAAAATGTGTAACAATTTTCATCGATCCTTGTAGGTATTTCTTTCTCATATTTTTCAGCACATCCATTCAGCTTACATTTTGTTAAATAAACAAAATTTTCATGCATTGTATTTATACATGAATTGATCATTAATTTTCAATATTTTGTACATAAGGTAAATAAAAAGTTAAATACAAATCAAAAATAATTAACTTACAACTTGGCTGGTATTTTTTGACAAAAGTTAAGTTTTCAATGAATTTTAAAATATAGATTTTATATTAGGAACATCAACTATAGCTAAAAAACTACCAAAGGTTTATATGGATCAACAATAGCAAAAATGAGGTAACCCACATTCAAATAAAAGAGAGCAATATAACCTCTCCATACGTGCAATTAGTTACCTTTTTCCATATTTATTATTTTACGAAGGGTTTCAACTGTATATATAATTACAATTTGCTTATATCATTTTGAATTAATTGCTTTTTTTTAAACTATTCAGTTTCTTTTCATAAAATGTACTTATTGCTAAAAATACAAAAATATGTGACGTCACAGCTACTCAGAATAGTACCATACAATTTTTGCAAGATTCTTGAAATATTCTACACGTTTGTAAATATGGATCGACAAAAGTACAAGTGAGGTAAGCTTTGTGTTATTTTAATGTGGGTTGCCCATTGGATTCGTGCAAAGGCCACCAAGTTGTTGGTGTCACCTGAGTTTGAGGGGCGGAGCCTGTTTGCGTCTGTTCGGCGGGTGGTTGAGGGGCGCGTCGCTTCTCTCTGTCTTCTTCCCCTCGGATGCTGGATGTTCGGCCGGGTTTCTGAGGTGCCATTGACGCGCGCACGTCGCCTGGGGGTTGGGGAGAATTTTTTTAATTTTTTTATTTATTTTTTGTTTAGCATTGTTATCTTGTTTCAAATGTTTTAATTTTAAGGATAAGTCATTTTTTGTTTGCTACCTATATATTTGTACCTGGATATTTAAACTTTTTGTTTTAATTTTTTTTATTTATTTGTTTTATTTTTTATTTTTGTGTAAGCACTTAAGTATATTTTTGTTCAATGTGTCCATCAATCGTCGATCATAATTGATTGATTTTTTCTAAATAAAGACAACTACGAAATAAGTGGCCAAGCTAATCAATGTTATTGATTCGAATTGTTTTCAATGTTGTCAAGACATTTTGGTTGTTTGTTAAATGTCTTAATGGGACAGGTTTTGTATGTAAAGCACCTTCACCTACTACATGTTAGCATTAGACTGAGTTGAAAACTGGCAAACTATTGGAATAATTTTTTGGTAACTTTTAAAGGAAAAATGTTGAAATAAAATCTCAAAGTATGGCAATTCAAAAAATAAACAAGGCAAACCACTCACCCAAATTTGCATAGACCGAATCTCTGATCATCATCACCACAGGTTTCACTTTTGCAGCGGCGTTGCTGCCCTTCCTTGTGGGTGGGGGTGGGCGCTGGGGGCGACCGTTGTCCGGTGGGGTGTCCAGATGCTCGGTGGAGGAGTGGGTGTCCAGGGAAGCCTTTCTGGGGGGCGGGGGTGGTCTTGGACGCCCTGGTTGGTAAACATAAAATTTTAAATTAAGAAACTAAACAATAATTTCAATCAAATTTAAAGATTTAAAAAACATATTTTAAAGTTTGTTTTTATTCATAAACTGTACTTCAAAAATGCGATAAATTGTTTTGTGTTGTGCTCACCTTCAGAGTTGTAGCCAAGATTGTAAGTCGTGGTTTCACTGGAGGTCTCATTAGATCTTGGAGTCGACACGTTTGAAGCAGAATTTCGGTCCTGCTTCTCCTTTCTTATCGCACCCTGGCCAGCAGAAGTCACCTGCTCATCTTGGGTCGATCTTGGACTGCTGTCATTCGGGGTCATTTCCGATTCTTTGATTCTATCTGAGATTTCCACGCTGGTGTTTTCATGACTTTCCGTTTTCTGCCAACTCTCCTTCCTCACGTTGCACCGAGACCCGTAGATGTCGGAGGATGAGTGCACCGAAGGAGTGTAGGATGAGGCAGGTCTGTCCGAAGGATTCCTGGCCACGTAGGATCCATAGAGTCCTGTGTAGTCGTAAATAGGAGAGGTTTTCTCTGGCCTGGCGATCACCTCGACGCCGGCAGCGTTGTAGTCCAAGGGATGAATGATCTCCAGCCGGCATTTGCGCTCCTCTCGATCACCTGATCCGTGAATTCCCTTCCCCTTCGAGAACTTCCCCTTGGGCTCCTCGTCCCTGCCTTTGCCCAGCTTCAGGAAGCGCTTCTTCAGGAAGTCGAGGGTTGACGACGACAATTTCTTTGACGACGACGACGACGACGATGACGATGACGACTTCTTTGAACGATCGCGTCCACGTTCTGAGGTAGACTTTTTGGAGCTGTTCGTTGGAGATGAGGGACGAAACAAACCTACGAAATATTATATAAATAAATAATAGTTTGAAAATGTTATTTGTAATTTGTGTCAACTTACCATATTGTGAAACATCACAGCATCCTGCCAAACTGTGTTTACCAGACCTAAGGTAGCGTGACTTTCTTGACAGACGAGCAGAGGTTTTTCCAACTTAGCAAAATAAATTAAAAGATATACTTTTGATTCAATATCGATTCATCGATTCAATATTAATTCAATATCGATTCAATATAGACTTATTACCAATTAAAAACAGATTCAGTAAGCTAGATTCGATATGTACTCAACACCGATTCAATATCGATTCAATATTGTTTCAATATCAGTTAAGTGTCGATTCAAAGTTGATTCAATATTGATTCAACATTGTTTCAATATCAGTTAAGTATCAATTCAAAATTTATTCAACATTGTTTCAATATCGATTCAGTATTAGTTTAATATCGATTAAAAATTGATTCAATATCGATTTAATATCGATTCAAAATTGATTTAAAATCGATTCAAAATTGACTAATGCCATCAAAGCCAACTCACCTGATCTGACAAATCCACCGAGCCTTGAAGAGACCGAAGATTTGCAGGGTTTGGATGAGGCGAGATGAGACTCGGAGGAGTGGATAATCTGGTCCTTGGATCGAGGCACGGAGTGGGATCGAGAGGCGGATGCTTTTGAGGTGTCTTCACTGAACACTGAAAACAACAAAATTATTGCAAAACATGAGAGTAACTTTTAACCACTGGCATTGTCCCTTATCCACCCCCAAAGGGGTTGTCATTCAGACCACGTGAACAATGAAGCCTTATCCAACTATGCCTTTGTCATCATATAAAGGTGTTTGAAGAAGAAGGTCCAGTTGGGTGAACGAGCTCTGGACGGCTGAGGGCAATACTTGTGCCGGCAAAATTATGAAATGTATTTTTAACTTTGAGGGGAAATATATATTGAAAGGAATTTTACGAACGTTAACTACAATCACTCAGATCTCAGAGTCCTTGATGTAAATGAACAATAAATTAAAGTTTTATCCATTTTAAATGTAGATGTGGACTCGATTTGTTTAATAATAGTTTTCTTTTTCCTTCGGTGAACGTGAAATTTTTATGATAAAAATAGATGGCACGTTTAATATACTTATAAATAATTAATTAGTTTGAAATATGTAACAATTAATGCAATACAATTTTAAAATTACAAATGGCAAGTAATGAGAATGTAAACCAAAATAAAAAATTTATAAATTCTATAAATATTTGATTGCTACAGAAATTGCCATCGTAAATGGCCTCTCTGTGCAATAAATTTGCAAGATTTATTTGTACATTATTATTCTTAATAAATATTGCGATAAAAAGTGTTTCTTACCTTCAGGCATGCAATTGGCGGGATTTATTTCGAACACTGGCCTATGAACACCAATCACAGACGAGGATCTCTGCGATCGTTTCAAACCAACAAATTCGTTAGTCATTTGTGGAATGTTGTCCTCCTCGTCGTCGTCTTCGTCTTCGTCGTCATCATAGTCGTCAGTGAATGACGAATATGAATCGAGGTCATTTGAATCTGACGTGTGGGTGAAGGAGCCAGGTGGATTGGGCAAACATTCTGGCTTATGGGGAGCGGTGTAGGGTAATGGTGGGGGATTCTGGAGAGATTGAGGGATTTTGGAGCTTGAGTATACTTCTTCAGGTTCAGGAATAATTGAGGAATTCTCACTTTCTGATGGGGGTCGAGGAGCCAATCTTTTGTTCGTTTTTGGACTGGAGTCGTTAACATTGGTGTTGTTGCTGGTTTGGGTGACGAACATCAGTTTTGAAGAAAGAAAAGATCTGTTGGCCTCAAATGTGCTTCTCGCTTGACATCTTGTTGACTCGTTTCTTTGCAGGTCAACTTTTTTAGGTGCTGCCTGACTGTTACCAACATTATTGCACAATTGTTCTCCGATTTCATAGTATATTATGCTATCATCAACTTTGCTTGTATTGCTTTCATTAATTTTATTTGTGTCGTTGTTTTCATTTGTTTTATTGGTTTCAGTGTTGTCATTTGTTAATTTCTTTACATTAGTTAGTGTAATTGGAGAGTCATAGATAACTTCTTCATAGTTAATCTTTGGCTTAGGAATAGGGGGAGCTTCCTTCTTAGGAGAAGGTTTTCTAAGAGAGCTAATCAAAGATTTCTTCATTTCATTCGTGCTCTGTTCTTTATTAGATTCTGATTTGAACACCATTGAATCATAAATTGAGTTGGAAGATGTCTCTTCTAATGCTATAGTGTGCTTCCTAATTTCCTGAGGCAAGGGAGCTTTCATTTGCTTTATGGGTAGTTTTGGCTTGTCCTTCAGGATGGGTGGTTTAGGTGTGATGACCGGCTTCGCTCCAGGAAGCCCTTTAAGGCAGGAGGTGGAGGCATACAAAGCGGACTTTTGTATGGATGCTGTCGGGGTTGTGGTGAGAGGAGGCGCTTTTATTTCCTTCAAAAATTCCGACGCCGTTTCATAAGTGTTGTTCGGTTTTTGTCCGTTGAACGAGTCTTCGAAGACGTTCGACGTGCGAGAATCAGCGTTGTTGCCGTTGGGAGAGAGAGGCAAGACGGGCGTTCCGAAGGTGGTGAACAAACTGGAGTCTGAACTCTTCCTGCTGACGGTGTCCTTGGAATAGACAGACGAGTTTCCTTGGCTGTTCACAGATTTGGTGTCGTCGTTTTCACTCGAAGTCTCACTTTCCTTGCTCGAAAAGGGAATTTGGATCTCAGGACCTTGGTTTATCACATTTGAGATCAGGTTCTCGACGGAAGAAGTGGATGACGACTTCATCACCTGAGGTCTTGTGACGTCACCCAATTGGCTCTCCATAAAACTGCTTCTCCTCTTGCACGTGTTATTTGGCGGGAAAATCGGGACGACAGAGGAACGAATCTTGGCGAGATCTTCAGCGGTTCCTTGCATGTCTTCCTGACCTTCGTTTTGCTTCTTCTTCAGTTCATCATTTCTGATTAAAATTTCTTTTTTGGTTTCTTTTTTGTTGTTCAAATCGTGATTAATTAATCTATGTTTTGATGAATGTTTATTTTTAGTTGATTCCTTCTTTTCTGACATTTCTTTATTTTCTATTAGTTTATTTTTTATAAATAGGTTTTTAGGCTCTGAAACCTTTTTCTCTGGCATTTCAAGAATGGTTTTAGATTCGTGTGATCTTGTTTTTGTTAAACTAACCTCAGCAATTGTAGTTAATTCATCTTCCTTATCTAATACATCATCGATCGAAGTTGTTTTCTCTCTCTTGTCCAAAATGTCATCAATTGAAGGTATTTTTTCTCGGTTATCCAAAATATTATCAATGGAAGTTACCTTATCTCTTTTATCCACAATATCATCAATGGAAGTTACCTTATTTTTCTTATCTAAGGTATCATCAATGGAAGTGACCTTAACTTTGTTATCTAAGATATCATCAATAGAAGTTACCTTATTTTTCTTATCTAAGATATCATCAATAGAAGTTACCTTATCTTTCTTATCTAAGATATTATCAATAGAAGTTACCTTATCTTTCTTATCTAAGATATCATCAATAGAAGTTACCTTATCTTTCTTATCTAAGATATCATCAATAGAAGTTACCTTATCTCTGTTATCTAAAAGATATGCATCGATTGAGGAAATTTTGTGACAGGTGTTCATGACATCATCATTTTTGTCGCGTTCTACCATTTCGTCTTCCATTGAGACGAACTTGGGCTTGATACCCTTCATCGGAATCTCTTCCTCCTCGAGCATCATGTCGGCGTTGGTTTTACGGATAATTTCTCCGTTTTTCATCGGGAAGACTGTGTTGACCCGCGGGTGGTCGGTCGTTCCGCCGTTGCTTGTGGGAGAATTAGCGGCGGTTAGACACGACCTGGTGATGAAGGGCTTCACCGAGACGAGAGGCGGAGATCTTTTGAGCTTCACTTTCCCGAATTCCTGTTGGACTATCGGGTCTTTACTGACGCATTCCAGGAGGTGATTGTGAACGTTCTCATCTTCTTCGTCTTCTCTACTTTTTGCCACGACTTTGCTTTTGGTTCCATCGTAGTCCTCAAAGTTTCTAACTTCCGAATTGAAGTCAGTATTTTTATCAGTTAACCTTTTCAAAACTCTTTCGTCGGGTGTTAAATCTAAAGAGCATATCGAATCGTCGTCGGTGTCGTCATCGTCGTCATCGTCATAATCTTCCTCTCCACTTGAGTAGTCAACATCTCCTCCATAACCAATCACAAGCTCGTTTGGGTTGAACGTCAACGGAGGCCGCTTTTCTTTGACCTTCGAAGCCTGTTTTAGAATACCGGAATAATTCTTCGAATGCCGAGAAACGTTTTCGGTTTTTGTTGTAATTTTATTGATTCTATTAATTTCTCGGGTGTTGGTGTTGTTCATTGTAGTCTTGATCTTTTTGTCGTCTTCTTCAATTTTAACATCTTGTTTAGCTTCATTTTCTTTTTTGTTGGTTTTGCTTTCATTGATCTTGGGTATAGGTTTCTTGGGCTGTTCATGGCGTATAGAAGAATTATTTGGCTGTTCATGGTGTATAGAGGGCTTGTTGGGTTGTTCATGGTGTATAGAAGGTTTATTGGGTTGTTCATGGTGTATAGAAGGTTCATTGGGTTGTTCATGGTGTATAGAAGGTTTATTGGGTTGTTCATTGTGAATAGAAGGTTTATTGGATTGTTCATTGTGAATAGAAGGTTTATTGGATTGTTCATGGTGTATAGAAGGTTTGTTGGGTTGTTCATAGTTTATAGAAGGTTTATTTGGTTGTTCATTGTGAATAGAAGGTTTATTGGGTTGTTCATGGTGTATAGAAGGTTTATTGGGTTGTTCATAGTTTATAGAAGGTTTATTTGGTTGTTCATTGTGAATAGAAGGTTTACTGGATTGTTCTTGTTGTATAGGATGTTTTTTGGGCTGTTGATTGTGTATAAAAGATTTATTTGGTTGTTCATGGCGTACAGAAGGTTTATTGTGTTTTTCATAGTGTATGGGCGATTTATTGTGTTGTTCTTGACGTATAGTGTTGTTAGTTAAATTATTAATGGAAGGTTGAACTGGGACTTTGTTCTTAACCTTGGTTGTCTCGCTTATTATTCTTGGCTCACTTGTGAGATATTCAGAGTTGCCATTTTTGTTATGTGTGTTGTTTATCGGGGGTTGAATTTTGTTAATTTCACTTTTGGCAACACTGCTATAAATTTTGGTTCTTGGAGTTGGAGTTGGGCTGACGACATGTACGGAATGGTCAGGGATGCTTTCAATCTGGGATTTGATAGACTCTTCCCAAGAAGTTAACCTACTCGACTTCGTGTGATTGGATTCAGAAATTTGTAGTTCGCGCAAATCTCCTAAAAACTGTGACTTGGTTAAATTATTTTCTTTTACGCTTTTGTCTTTCGTGGGTAAAAAAGTTTCGATGTTCGAGCACAAGTCACTTAATTTCAAATTCTTTTGATTTTCCAATGAAACCGAAGTCGAAAACGATTTGATCAGAGTCGGTGATTTGAGGCTGTCGATACCGTTGACACAATTATTGTTGTATTGATCGAGGTTGTTATCGACATCGTTGTCGTTGTTGTTGTTGTTGTTGTTGATCAGTCCCTTCAGCTTCTCGGTTCCGTTCTCGATGAGAGAAGCTCTCCACGAGGTCCCTCTGCCATAGAAGTTCCTTTGGTAGGCAGTGTTGCGCCCAGACACGCCCACGTACCTCTTGGTGGATGAGTCCTTCAGCTCGGGACTTCTCGGGTCGGTTAAGGGCAGGACGGAAGCGGGGTCGACGGCCATATTTTCTGGAGCGTTCGAATCGCCGTGTTCCAACTTCGACTTGAAGCAGTTTGAACAAAGGTCTTTTCGCCAGGCATTCTGAACGAAGGTTTGGCAAATGGCAGACATCTTGAATTATTTGACTTTCAAATGAAAAAAATTTAATTTATTTTATTTTATCATTGCCAATTTTTTTTAGTTTGATGTCTCAGTTATTTATTTGGGTGAGTGATTCAACGTCATTTTTACACTGTAAAAGTTTCTTATTTGAAAGTGATGACGTCATAAGTTTGTTTAATGAATAAATTAATTTATGAAAAAAAATTAGTTGCGGTAGTTTTCTTGCTGCGATGTTTTCCATTTATGGTTGACTTAATTTAATATTCTTGGCTCATACTTCGTGTTCAGCTTTCTCGTCATTGTTGGTTTCTGAAAAAATAAAGATGAATGTTAATTAACGTAAATTCAACGTAAATAGCCACATGCAAGCACGCATACACACACACACACACACACACACACACACACACACACACACACACACACACACACACACACACACACA